>JAULCA010013345.1:24450-35554 GCA_032360845.1 Crassadoma gigantea
GTAAATCTGTTACTGGTAAATCTGTTACCATAGAAATAACTACAGGTTAATCTGTTACCATCGAAATATTTCAAATGGTAAATCTGTTACCATGAAAAAAACTAATGTTACCAGTAAATTCTATTTAAATAACTACTGGTTAACATGTACCATTGAGAAATAAATTACAAATAGTAGCAGAATAGGAAATTAATGTCAGTAAGTTATGTCCTACAGCATGTTATATGGACATAAATTATAATGTTATACGTATGATATATATGGTTTATCCAAGAGCTGTGGGATGTATGTGCATGAGATTGTATACTACATGCATGAGTTATTCAGTAAAACCCTGTTATACTGCCACCTCTTGATCTGGTGAAATGTTGGCATTATAGAGGAGTTAGGTGATAAATGTATAAGGAGAAAATGCTTTGACTGAAATGTTGAAAAAGGATGTCACTGATTAAATGAGGGGCACTAAAGTGAAGTTTTACTATACTAAGTAATTTATTATTATGTTTTATACAATTATTTTCCAAAAATAGGGTTTTTGAAAATCAACATGTCATAAATTTCTTTATGTCATGTCACACACTTATTCAGGAGGAAACTGGGTTGACAAAGCCAAAATATGGTGTTAGATATTTTTACTCTATAATGATGCTTAGAGGTATTTTTGATGTTTCTGTCTGCTAGAATTTGTATATACACATAGCATACCTGCTGATGTGCTAGACTGTAGTACACATTTTTAGCGTTGAAAACATCAGTAATTAAGTATACATAAATGCTCTTTGCCAGCATATTTCAAGTAAGCATTATCTTATTGAGACACATTATAAAAAGTCAAATTGACTTTATAGATGTCACTTGATTTTACCTATGAAAATCCAACGGGGCCTTTTGTTGCTTGAATATATAAGGATTGAAATTGGACAATAGGCTTAATCCAAAGTTACAAAATAACGTGTATTCTTACTAATCGTGATGGTTGGGTAAAGTCAACAGATCATATATACATCTACTGGAATTTTTTATATATGAGGAATGCAGAAAGATTTTTATTCAGATTTGCAAAAACCTGCAAAATCTATTTAATTCATTCACCCTGAAATTTCATTATGAAATATTTCAATCTATCTGAAGAGTTCAAATGTGTCTTCAGGGGAGAATGAGTTAACAAGGGGATGGGCTTAATACTGAACATGAGCTTATCAGAGGTTGTTATCTAGTAGTGTTTTAATGTAGGACTTATTTCTGTAGGACTAGTTGAACTAGTTGAATGGTATTGCTAGTACTAAAACATATATATATATATAAAAACCAATATATATCCGTATATCAATTAGATTACCATTTATAATTATATATACCAAATACATGTATAGGTATTCTGGATGTATGTGAGTGTATTTTTCCTAACCATATCAACGTAATACCATGTCATGCTTGCTAATACATTGTTATGCATGCCATTGGCTTGTTCTGTATGAAGCCTGTGTTTTGTTCTGGTTTCTAAGTAATGGTTGTTAATCAGTCTATTTGATGTCATGTAATTATTAATTATTGTGTAATTGTAATTTACAAATATGTTCTTCTGTCTGAAAAGTGAAAATACATACTCAGTTGTAATTATTTAAAATTTGCAATAAATTCTATAAGTGAAGGAATTAAATTATGAATGAAAAAGGACAATAATTGTTTTATCATTGAAATCTTGATAATAAATATTCAATTTATTTTCAAATTATGTAAATCTTATCAATAATCAGTAGTAGTTTATAGAATTAACAAATATGATAATTAATCAAGATTGTAGCTGATTTGTACTTTTTATTAATACAGATTTTTTCTTAATTTCAGAACTCACACCTGGAGGAGTTGAACATTCAGATCCAGACATATGCAGAAGCTGCTAGCCGGCTGCAGATGGACTTAGATAAAATGGAGGAAGATCTGGATAAATCAAGGTCAGAATTGGAGAAGTCAAACTCAGAATCCCAGAAATTAAGATCAGAGTTGGAAAGGTCACACAAAGACCTGGAGGAGTCAAGGTCAGAGATGGAAAGGTCACACGAAGAATTGGAGGTGTCAAGGTCAGAGTTAGAAAGGTCACACAAAGACCTGGAGGAGTCGAGGTCAGAGATAGAAAGGTCACACAAGGAATTGGAGGAGTCAAGGTCAGAGTTGGAAAGGTCAAAATCAGAGCAGGAAAAATTGCAATCAGAACTTGAAAGATCTCAAGGTGATTTACTGAACAATCTATCTAAAGTAACAGACTTAGAAAAAAGCAGTGCAGAACAACAGACAGCACTGGCTCAAGCTCAAGAGGAAGGTCGTTACTGGAATGCAGAGGCAGATCGTCTTAAGGGTTCTTTAGAAAATGTCACTGCAACTTTGGAAAGTTTGAAAGCAGGAGCTACAGATACAGAGACAGAATTAGTTAAGACTGTTGAAAGACTCAACACTGACTTGACATCTCAAAGTCAGGAACTTGACAGAGTGAGAGACATCGAAAGAGAATTGAGATCAGATTTGGAAATTCTTCAGCAGCAGACAGAGAGTGAATCACAAATCAAAAGGCTGCTGCAGGAGCAGTTACAACAGTCAGGAATGGAACTGGATAGTTCCAAACAAGAGCTAGGAAGGTTACAGGAGGAATTCTCCAAGGAGAGAGAGAATCTGAGGCTTCAGCTGGAACACACAACACAACAGTGGCAGGAAAAACAGCTAAAAATAGAATCACTTTTGGGTAATCTGCAGGAAATGGAAGAGAGATTGACACAGATGGAGAGCATGGAAGAAAAATTATCTCAAATGACAAGCTTGGAAGAGAAGTTGGAAAACTTGCAAGCTCAGGTTGTTGCTAAAGAAGGTGAGTTGGAGGACATGAAGAAAACCGCAGCAGATAAGGAACTCCAGTTCAAAAAGGCCCTGGCAACAGCCAAGAAACTCAAGTACCAACTCCAACAGGCCAACAAGGCCAAGGACGAATTAACTGTAAAACTCGAAGCTACTGGTAAACAGGTTGAAGGTACAAGTGGAGAGGGATCCAGTGCTGTTGAGGGCTCTGTAAAAACAGGGGATCAGCAGCGTATTAGTGAACTTGAAAGTCAGCTTACAACACATGCAGAATTTTCCCACCAGTTACAGGAGAAGATTCAAAACCTTACAGAGTCAACTGCTGCAGGGGAGAGAGAGCTAAAAACAAAAGATGACCAAATTGTTAGGATGCAAGATGAATTAACTGCCATGCAGGAGGAACTTTCTAAGTATGTCCTAGAGAATGAACAATTACAACGGAGCATAAAGGATCTGGATAGGACAGTAAGTGAGTATTCTGTTTCATATGAACAAAAGGAAAGCATGTGTTCAGAACTTCAGAAGGAGCTTGATGATGCTGTGGATCAGTGTGTCCAGGCAGAGACAAAAAAGAAAGATTTGGAAGCAGAGCTTGTTTCTGTACAGGATATGGTGAGGACTAATGGCAACGCTCTGGAGGAAAAAGAAAGCCTGTGTCAAATGCTTCAGACCCAGGTGCTAGAACTCTCCTCTAAGCCAAAGGAAGTCACCCATGACGATGACACTCAATCCACAACAGCTGTGCAAAATCTTCAGGATATGATTAGTGATCAGAAACAAACAATAGAAAACATTTCACAGAAACTTGAACAGTGTGAGGAATTTTTACAAGAGCGGGATGCCAAGCTGAATGAACAGAATTCACATGTTACAAATCTTGAATCACTACTACAGTCCCTACAAGGTGAAATCCGTGAGAAATGTGAG
The DNA here is from genome assembly GCA_032360845.1 of Crassadoma gigantea. Taxonomy (NCBI): domain Eukaryota; kingdom Metazoa; phylum Mollusca; class Bivalvia; order Pectinida; family Pectinidae; genus Crassadoma; species Crassadoma gigantea. The sequence goes on from JAULCA010013345.1 coordinate 28,225, forward strand.
TCAGTGAAATCATTGGAAAGCAGAGTTGTGGAACTAGGCCAGGAGAAGGGACAGATGGAGGAGGAAAGACAAACATTCGTTAAAGAGGCAGGACAGACGAAAGAGGATCTGGACCAAATATCACAAGAACTAGAAACGGCTAGTCAGAAAATAGTGCAAATATCAGCAGATTTGGAAAGCAAGGAACATGCTCTGACATCTGTTTATGCTAATGTCAAATGTGTTCACCCAATAGTCACAGACAGAGCAAGCAGTGCTTCTACCATGGAGGATGTTCTGGTGTGTATAGGGGCCGTCATAGATGCCCAGGCTGCAGAGGTTGTCCAACTTCAGACCCAGCACCAGATGTTAGCTCAGCAGATCACCTCTCAGCAAGACACTCTGGAAAAGCAGAATGCTTCTTTACAAGAGTTCACAGTGCAACAAGATGTACTGGAACAGCAGAACACTTCCCTACAGGATGAACTAAGGTCAAAATTAGGACAACAAACTGAAAAACTAGAAACTGAGCACACTGACCTGACGAACAGAATCACATCCTTGGATCAGGACAATCTACAGTTAACCAATCAGTTGTCTCTACTTCAAGATGAAAACTCACAACTGACCAATCAGCTGACAGCATTACAAGGAGATTGTACCAAAATGGAAACTCAGTTGAGAAATCTTCAATCTGTGGAGGAAGAAAAGGAACATTTAGAAAATCAAATGAAATCTGTAGAGCTAGAAACTGGAAGTCTGTCAAAGCAAGTTGATGATCTTCAAATTGAAAAGGAGGCCTTGATGAAAGAACTTTCTATGTTATCAGCTTTAGAAAACGAATCCCAGCAAGTTAGATCATCTTTACAAGAATTAGAACTTGAAAAATCTCAACTTTCATCAGAGCTTCAAATTGTGAAGAACAATTTGCTGGAGCAGAAGGAAAAGTATGAAAAGTTGGAGCAAGAGTTTAACCAAATCAATGAGGAAGCCATGCAGGAACAGGAAGCAAAAGACCGACTGGGAAAGGAATTGTCTGAAAAATCTGATGAATTGGATGAATCTCAAAGCAGATTTGCACAAATTTTGACAAAATTGGAGTCAGTCAGTGATGAGAACAACCAGTTACAGGAGAAACTGTCTTGTTTGTCTACTGTCCCAAAAGATCCTGATGCTGAAACCCAAATCAGTGATTCCCCAGATAACGAGGATGGATGGGGTGACTGGGGGGATACCATTGAGAAAGAGCATGTACAACCATTAAAACAGTCAGCTCCACAGGAAACCAGCTCCACTGGTGACGAAGGCATTAAAGAACTAGTGGACTTGAAGGAGAAGTATGCTGAACTGCAGAAAGACCATGACAGGGTAACAAATATTCTCCAAGTTACAGAATCAAAGAGTGAGAAGATGCTGCTGAAATTAAAGGCTTTCAAAACTAAAAATGATACACTGCAGACAGAAGTGAGTCAGCTGAGGGAAGAACTATCACAATCTAATCCGTCGTCAGAGAAAGATGAGGAAATGACAAAGATGCAGCAAGACTTGGCTAGATTGTCACATAGCTTACACGAGGAAGTTGAAAAGAACCAGACACATCAGCTGGATAAGGAAAACATGGAAAAGGCCATGAGTGGCCTTCAAACGTCCTTGACACAGGAGCGAACTAGGAGTCAAGACACTGTAATGTCTTTGGAGTCTTTGACCAAGGAAAACCAGTCCATCATGCTAGAGATGGACAATGTCAGGAAACATATGGCTACAGTTCAGACAGAGAAGGATGAAATATATAGAGCTTCAGAGAAGGAAAAAGAGAAATATCTAACAGAACTCAAATCATTGGAGGACATCAATGAAAAGCAGCAAAAAGAATGCAATGACTTACGGAAAAAGAGTGACTCTTTACAGTCTGCAGTGACAGCAATGGAGTCAAACTTTGAAACAATGCAGCAAAAGGCCAGCGACGCAGAGAGACAGTTGAAGGATAGCGTGTCACTGTGTGATTCTCTCGAAAGTGAGAACAAGACATATCAGGAAATCTTAGAGAACATGAAAGAAACCAACCAAAAGTTAGCTAGGGAGAAGGAAAAAGCTACCATTGCTTTGCGGCAGTTCGGAGAGAGAAGTCCTAATTCCGTCCAACCCTCTGACAGTTCAGTGAAAGAGATTCAAACTCTGAAAGAGAAAATTGAAGAGCTGAAATCAGACATTGAAGAGGTTCCAAGCCTTAAAGAGAAAATAAAATCACTGGAAACAGAAAAGGACGAAATAACAGAAGAAATGGATGGACTGCAGGAGGACTTGATAGCAGAGAGGAAGGAAAAGAAGACCTTGAAGGAAGAGGTAGAATCTGTAAAACAACAACAGGTTCAACATTCTGGAGTGTCGGAGGATGAGGTGAGGAACTTGAGAGAGCAAGTCAAACTTCTAAACGACAAGAATGATGGCCTGAACTGGAAAATTGAGGAGCTCACAGCTGCAGAGGAAGAGTTAAGCAGCATTCAGACAGAGCTGGACCTGACCAAGGCTGAGCTGAACAAAGTGACCAGAGAGAAAGATAATCTGTCAGACCAGGCTAGTCGGATGTCTCTACAAGCTCAGTCCATGGGAGAGAACCAGAACAATGCATCAAGTGAGTGGCGAATCAAGGATGAAGACTTTGACAACAAACTGAAGAGGAAGATTGAGGAGTGCCAGGATCTGGAGGAGAGGTATGATTCCCTGATGGAGGATCTCAACGAGGCGAATACAGAAAACGACGAACTGAAGCTCAAGGTCGCACAGTGGAAACTGAAAGTAGAATTGTACGATGCAATGGAGGAGGAATATAAATCCATGAAGGACAAATATAACAAGATATTATCAGAGAAACCACAGTCTGGTGCAGAAAAAACAAAGTTAGATCAATCTCAGTCTGATAACGTGAAAGCCTTGGAAGAGAAGTGCAGCAAGTTGGAGCAACAAGTTCTGGAACTAGGGTCCGTCGGCCATGACGATACCGACGGGGAGGACCTTAGACAGAGACTCGAGGAAATGGAAGAGAAATATGACTTGGTGATGGAAGAACTAAATGAGGCCATGTCTGAGAATGATAATGTAACACAAAAGATGCTGGCTTCGAAACTCAAAGCAGACTTGTACGATGCCATGGAAGATGACTATAAGGCAATGAAAGCTAACTACACCAAAGTTCTGACAGAGAAACAGAATTTAGACACAGAATTGTATAAATTGAAGCAGTCAGGTAGCCTGGTTAGGGAGGTTCCCAGAGCAATCCATGAACCTATGGTTGTCCAGGAGGTTCTGGTACAAGCAGAGCATTCCCAAGGAACAATGGCTGCAAGGCCACAAGATAGTGGAGAGGAGTTGAAAAAGCTAAAGGAGGCATTCAAAGATTTGGAGGAGAGAGAGGAGTCTCTACTTGAGGACCTAAATGAGGTAGCTGCTGAAAACAACAGCTTGCAGGAGAAGTTGCTACAGATGACACCCAAAGCACAGATGTTTGATAAATTGGAGGCCGAATACCAAAGCAACATTGACAAGTACAACAAGGTCTTGTCTGACAATAGCAACATGGCTCGGCAGATAGAGGAGCTACACCAGCGACTGCAAACAAGCTCAGAGGCTGACAAGGACCTCAGCTACGTCCGGGAGGAGCGGGACCACTACGGACGGGAGAGGGAAAGTCTCACAAAACGCATACAGCAGCTGGAAAGTCAGTGTCAGGGTCTGTCTGACGAGAGCGCTGGACTTAACCAAGAGGTCCTGAAACTGGAAGGCGACAACCAAACGCTAGTGTTTGACAACAACACACTCCGAGCACAGCTCGGCATTTCCAAAGGAAGTGGGGAGAACACCAACAAGTTCCAAAATGAGTACAAGAAACTGCAGGAGCAGTTTAACATCGCCATCACACAGAAAAACCAGGCTCAGAAAGAGGTCAACCAGTTTGTGCATCGACTGCAACAGAGAGACAGTCGCTGTCAACAACTCGCAATGCAGGTCAGTATGTAAAGCCACCATCTTTTTTTTACACTTTTGTTACATTTTTCCCATTCAACAAGACATTTGTAAGCTTTTTCTTATTAATTCATGTTTATTTTGAATTCCAGTAGTAAACTTTTCAATATTATGAATATTTTGGTTTATGTGAAACTTTCTACACATGCCACTAATATCAATTACCTGCTCAAGTTGGATTTTGACCTTTACATAAAAATTAACATTGCTGCCAGGTTGGACAGGTGATATGTATATTTCCCTATAATATATATACATATTTGTTATAAAAGTCTGTGGCTTTTGAAATTGGAAAAGTTTAAGATCCTTTCAAATGTTATTTGATTAACTATGTAAAATGAGACATTTTCACTTTAAATAAATGCTGCTTTTTTTGCCTTTCATAGTTTAGTTATGACATTTGTCATTTGCTGATGTTGCTATTTATGTCCAATCTTTAGGTAAAACATTTGTAGCTCTGACCCTTTTGAAGAGTAACAATATGATGATTAATGAATATGGCATAGGGGAAAAACAGAGTTTTTAAAATAAAAATTGAACTATTGACTAACAGGTTAGCCAGTTAGCAGAGGATCGTGGGTACCTGAACAAACAGTTGGGCCACCTGTCCAAAAGTCTGAGGGAGCGTGAGAAACAATTAAAGGGACATCAAGAGGAATACCGTGTCCTTTACCAGGCCCACATGGTGACACAGGCTAAGGTAAGTACAAAACCTCATTGGCAGGATATAAGAGTGTCAGGGATGGAGAATGTTGACGAAGTCTCATTAGATTTAAGGATATAAGCTACCTTAGATTATATGCACAATTTATTCAAAAGAGTTCCACTCAAGAAACCTGGTAGCTGTTTTTTGATGAAAAGTCAATATTTATTGATCTGACATTTAAAAATTTATACATGAAATTTACGTAAGGGTAAACACTTAAGTTAGTCTAGATAATAGATATTTGAGGGAGTTAACTCTTTACAAAAGCACGGATAAATTGTGAGAGGAAGCATACCTCCTTAAGGTCTTTGGTGATATTTGAAAGTGCAAAAAAAATGATGTTGGTGATTTTTACCAGTGTCTTTAAAAAATATCTGATTCAATTTTGTGATTTTAATAGTCATCAAAAATTTATATTGATGATTTTTTAATTTTTTTTTTAATGTTATATTCATTGGTGATTTAAGGAATGTCTAAAAACAAGTGTTGTTGGTGATTTTCAGAAGCTTCTGATATATGTTATGTAACACAGTCTTGCTGATGATAATTTGATACAATACCTACAAGATTTACCTTAATATATTATCATGTATTTCATTGTTATCTTCAACTGTCTTTGTTCAGTTAATGGAGACGGAAAAGAAGAATGTTTCGGAGGCCATTCACAGAGCTTCAACTCCTCAGCCTTCAGAGTCCAAGGTCAAATCAGAGGTCAACGACACTGTCGAGGTCAAGATTGTTGATGATGAAAAACCGATGGTCACCATTGAAGCCAGGGAATTGTCAAGAATAAAGAACAGGTAAGGACTCTAGAGACCAGTGTACAGCAATCCATTAATCACCATATAGTGTGAATTCTGTGGAGTCTTAATTCATACAGACGCTATTGAAATCTGGAAAACTTTATCTGACAGCATGCTTGTAAACTTTAAGCATTAGTAACATGCCAATAAACTCTGACTTTTAACTTTTATAGATGCATGTAAGTTCTGGATAAGGAAAAGTGCAGTTTAAAATAAAAATGCTGTTTGAATAAAGGCATGAAAATGAAACTAGTAAGTCTATTTACGTAAAATCTGCTAAGGGTACTTTTGTTAGAAAAAGAAATGAAAAATAATAAAGATCTCTTCCTTTGAGATTTTGACTTCCCTTAAAGATATCCTTATGACACTGCATACTCTATCTGTATAAATTAAAGGATTTAGAGTTAATTGTTTCAAAACTTTTTAAAGGGGAAACAAATACCATGTTTGTTTGTGTGTTGTAGACTTGGAGAGGTGGAACTGGCCTGTGTCCAGTATCAGGAGCTGACCGGTCGGCTGGAGAGGACACTGACAGGAGAGCGAGACACCCGCATACAAATGGAGGAGGCTTTGGGGGCTAGCCAGGAGCTGTTACGCAAAGCTGGCGGCCCTAAAGAGGTACTGTGTCAATGGACATTCAGGGTTTATTTTTCAGCATATAGTGAAACTTGTCTAATCTGACCACTGAGTAATCTGACATCCTGTCTAATCCATGGTAATGATGTTATTCTATTTCTAATGAAAATTATCAAATTAGACCTGTATACTCCAACATCCTGTCTAATCTGACCAATCTGTGATATACCACAGGGTATCAGATTAGACAAGTTTGATTGTAAATTGAAATATTGACTTGATCTAGGGATGAGTATATCATGATCAAGAAATATAAAAGTAACTTGGTTCTTCCCGTCCCTATATTCTGGGATCGCCAGTTATAGGAATTCTAAATTTTGGTAGACCTCCATTATATAAATTGATAATAACAATGATACCTGTGTAAGCATGTCAGCCATATCATTTCATTTCCACTTAACAGTGCATATGTACTAGATTGTAATGGTCAGTGTTTGTTTCAGTTCCAGCTGGACATCGGAGATGAGGACGAGGACCTGGCTAGGATTAGGGAACACAGCCCTATGCTGAGTAAGTCATTCTCCATTATTTTTTTTCAATTCTTAATCTCAAAAAACTAGATATACATGAAGCCAAGTTTTTTTCCCTTTATCATTATTATCCCACATTTTAAAATGTCACAATTTTCTTCAAAATAAAATTTAAAAAAATAACGGTTAGTGCTAAGAATAAGAATATTTACAGTTAATAAAATACTCACCTACCAGATGGAAGTAATGCTTACACTAAGGAGACCTAGAAAAAGTTGCCAAGGGTCACGTCACTTCTCAGCTATGGATATAACTGTTATAGTGTATATATTGATCTCCAGTTTTAACATGTTTTGATTACTTCGTTTCAGTGCGGCATGGATCCGGTTACTTTAGCCGGGTGCAGCGTTGGTTACGCGTACAACGGTAAGTGTCGTTTTCTGACAGAGAGCTTGAGATAATATATAAACACTGCAGGGAAGGAAATTGTCCCTCATACTTTAAATTGTGTTTTTGTAGGACATTTTCAAAGTTTAATCATATATTTGCCTATACATGTATTGAGAAGTATGTTTTCAGTTTTTCGAAATTTAAACATGAACTTTCCAAACTAATTTCCTATTCAAAGTTTTACTCTTTTTAAAGTTATCTCTCTTCACTTTCTGTTATAAGTTACATTAGAATTTAAGAGAAAAAATGGTATATGCTGCAAAAAA
>JAULCA010013346.1:0-19051 GCA_032360845.1 Crassadoma gigantea
TTATGTATGTCGATTTTATATCTATGACTGTAGCTTGTACTTTGTACTTGTTGCAGGGTTCTTTTGGTTATTCAACGTCATATCACGAATAAAACTGACAGTGAACAAAACCCAGAGGAGTTGTTTAATTATTCCACACAACAAAACCACCTCCACTACAGTATAATAAATTGATCATTTCTTGTTATTAATAAGTTTACATTATCTCTTAATTTTTAACATTAAAGAAAATAAAACCAAAATGTTATAATTAACATTGGTACCTTTAAAGGCAAGCGTGCACGTGTCATTCACTATTTCTGGGGGTACAATGCAGTAGACAAAAAAAAATATAGAAGCCGGGGTAAGATGGGGAAAGTACGTGTAAGTGGAATTGGTCGAGCCTTTCCCGTTTCAAGTGAGTATTGATTCAAGCATGTGACATTCTAAAAATAGCATCTCGTGACTAGTGACATCATGATCATTAATCCACTTAAAAGTCAACTCATAGCTCATTATATTATTAACGATACTACTCAGATATCAGGGCAAAACTATATATTTTTTTTATTATACGGTCTGTGTATAGACACATATACATTATATTATATACGGTTGTACCGATTGACCTAGTTAGATTACCCACGCATTCGGATAGCATTGTGATGAGTCATGTGGAATCGTGAAAACGTCTAGAAAGTTCCGAATGACTATTAGCTACGGGAATCGTGAGTCCGGCAGCCATATTTGAATCACATTTTCAGCCTGTGCACACGACACTTCAAAATTGCCACAAAAGGTAAATATTGGACTAAATGGGAAAGCGAGTTAGTATAAAACGAATGTTTGAGTCGAAAACATAACATTTACCAATTGAAGATGAATTTCAGCAAAAATTTTTGGAGTAATAGACCAAAGTATGTGCATGCACCTTTGTGTAAGGTGTGTCACGCAGTAGATAGGCAGTCGGCGCGATATTCGGAGCAGGTGCCTCGTGGTGCTGTGAATGATAGCTCGTTTTGGACTCAAACAGTTACACTTATCAATTTCTTAAATATCCTTTGGTACAAAATATATAAAAACAAACTTTCAAGATATCTTTATTTTGTGCTTTAGATTCTATTGATTATTTGGTGTTTTTTTTTTAATTCTCATAATAATTTTCGGTGAGATTGATGCAATCACGTAGGTTTCAACTATTTTTCTAAGAAATAGCAAAGATATTGTTTTATGCTTTAAATATAAAACAGAAAACTCAGTGGCGGATCCAGACACCTGTCTGGGGGTTGGGTGTTCCAAATTTCCAGGGGCGGGATTTCCTAAAGTGGGGGGGAATTCAGGCAAATGGTGAAAATACATTATTTTTAAAAGAAAATTCCAAGGATGGGGGATTTCGTGAAGCACAAAAAAAACCTCTGCTAAATTAAAGAAAAAAAATTAGGTAAATTGCCAAACGAGGCTTATAGTCAAATAGTCACGAAAAAAAAAATAGTGAGATTTATAGTGCAGGACAAAAATCCTTCCTAATACTCTTATATGTATGTACAAAAAAGGTTCAGAATAATACAGAATTTAAGAAATTAGAATAGAAAATAAATCTAAACCATAATAAAAAAAATAGAAACAAGCGAATTGTAAATCTTTAGAATTAGTTATTGGCAATTTTCTGCTTGTATCTTGATTTCCAAATTGAACACATTGATTTCAAGTTGTCAAATGATTTCATCTGAAAAAACCTCATCAGATGTATTATTTTAAGGTTTAAATATTTTACTAAGAGGTAATTCACAGTACTTGTACACTTTCCATTTTGAGCACATGGACATTTTGTCCAACAGTTTTTGTTCCTTTGAGCATAAGCCATTCAGTCATTATTTTTTTGATTTAGCTCGAAATAACACCTCACATAGGTCTTGAATCTGTGACCCAGTGGTGGCGGCCCCGATGATGTTGCAAATTTGAAGGACAAATTATAACAAAATAAATTTGTTGAAAAAGTTGGAGGATACTGTGATTTACAATGTGGGTGAACTTAAAATACACTAAATTGTTTTTGCAGATTGATAGACTGACTTTCAAGAAAAACTGACCAGAGAAGTCGACTGAACAGACAATATGTGTCTCACACAGAGTTCCAAGTTCTGTTTCATCTGTCTTACCTTTCACACGCTTACCTGTCTCATGACTATCAGCCGTGCTAACGAAGGTCCAAACCTTTCAGCCTCACAACCTAGCATTTCTTCTGAAACCCATCAACATGTGATGCCTAACGATACCTCTTCAGATCATGATGGTCATGACGATCATGACCATGATGATCATGACCATAATGATCATGACCATGACGAAACGTCTAAAGGGACCAATCTCCAAGATGAATTATTAAATGCGCAAAAGTTTTATGTGAAAGAATTGATTGATAGATTCGGTAGTGATGGTGTATTAAACTTTGACAGTATTATACATATATTGGAGAGCCTGGGGATGAATCCTAAAGTACTAACAGACCACTCTCATGCTGGACACTCTCATCAAATAACTGATAGTCATGCTGGACATAGTCATGATGCAGATCATTCAGAACATATTCATGACTCAGATCACAAAAAACATCATCCAGAAACAGACCACGAAGATCATGATCATGACTCGGATCATGAAAATCATGATCATGGCTCGGATCATGAAAATCATGATCATGACTCGGATCATGAAAACCATGATGACCATGAAGATCATCACCATACACATTCTAATACAAGTGTAAGTAGTCATAAACTTCCAAAAAACTCTGATCATGATGTGCGTAGACGTCGCTCAAGCAGTCTTGTAAGGCGGCAAAAAAGGAAGATTCAAAATGAATCTGGAGACTCTCACAATCATTTAGTAGGAGGCATTGAATCTCTGACGAATGATGGACAGGTAAATTACTGCAATACTATATATATCAATGATATTCTTTTTATCATATTCTGTTTTGAACTTGCCTCCTTAACTCCATTATAAAACCGTTTTACCCTTAAAAGACCCTAAATGACCTATCTAATAGATTGCTGTGCCACTGTGAAAATTTTTATGAACAAACAAATGTACCCTGCCTTTAAATATATGTTAATAGCCAAGACCTTTCATGAGACACAAATAGAATTAAGGTGAAAAAAGTTCAGAAGGGATATTTTAATTTTATTTGATATCACTAGATTCATACTTGGGCAATTTTTAAAAAATACTTATATAATTCAAACAAATACAATCAGTTCTGATCTTTTTCTGTTAAAATTATAATTGTATAACATGTTCTTTTAATAATTTGTCCTTTACAGCATGATAATTTTTTTCCAGTGTGATGACATGTTCAGCCAGTTTCATATTCATCGTGATGAGACAGTGACAACTGACCGGTTACTACAGATGTGTCCAGGGATACTGTCTACACTCTCTCAGGCCAAGTGTAGGATCACTGACCGTCATGCTGACCCAGTCGAACAGGCTGTCAATATGGCTTTCAAAGATATACCAGCAGAAGGTGTGTGTGTATTGTTTATGTCTTATATAATTTCCAGAAGAGGTTGAACCAAATACTACAGCTGGAAGTGTGGTGTCCTTATTTTGTATGTGTCATTGAAAAGAGGACAAACTTTTTCAACAAAAAGTAAAGTTGGATGATTTTAAGTAAAGGTAATTTAGAAAAAAAAAATTCATGTGTTTAATAAGTGAAGTAAACAGAGGTTATCTCCCCTTTCTGTGGAAAGCGCCTTGAACATATTTCTGAAGGTTTTATGAATTCAGATTATAAAGCTGTCTGACATTATTACTGCACAGTATGTAACACATGTTTAGTTAAGGTCTAGTGTAAGTTTTACATATAATATATGTATTTTAATTTGTACATTTTGCAAACTTAAAAAAAAAAACATAGCTTGTATGATTTAATTTTTTTAATTACATTTTCATATATATTAATATGCTGTTTGAAAAGAAAAATTAAAGTAGTTTTCTCTTTCTGCCTTTTAGTGTGGGGATACTCCACTATTGCTATCATGATCATCAGTATGGTTGGACTTCTTGGTGTAGCTGTTGTCCCTATCATGCAGAAAGTCTTTTACAACCACCTGCTCCTGTTCCTAGTGGCCCTGGCTATAGGGGCCCTATCAGGAGACGCCTTATTACATCTCCTACCACATGTAAGTAATAATATAGATATAGAATTAAGTGACCCCAACTGTGGGCCTCTTAATTTTAATGTATTAGGTAAGGTAACTGAGATTAGTGTTTCTGCTGTGGAGACTTTCCTGTGGGACTTAAATCTACTCTGTTTACACATTCCTACACAATACTGTTAATTGTATAATGCAACTGTATGTTTCAGGTTTTGAAGGATATATATATAGAGTCACATTAAACTGATTCCAAAATAAATGTCATAGAAGAAATTCAAGGGCTATGTATAAATCTCCTTTCAGTTTTTTTTTACGTATGTATATTGTAAAATAATGTTTTATGTCCATTTACCATGCTTCCAACTCTAAGTTTTGTGCCTTTTAGTAATTTTCAAGGAAGCTACTCGCATAAACACTGGAAACATCCAGATTCAACCCCTTTATGATCCTTATAAATAGTTTGGAAAAAAAATAGATTTAATGTCTACTTTTAGCAACCTATCTTAAATTTCTTCAGACAGGAAACAAACATGTTTAACTATTTTGGTTAGTCCTATCACATATTACTCTTTTAACACAGATGCATTACCATCAATGCCAGTTTACATGGCCCACTGTACTCATCATGTGTTATTTTATATCCATCTAGGGACTTCAGGGTGGACATGACCACAGTAGTCATGGTAACAGTGAGACAGATGACAGGCACAAGACAGCTATCCTGAAGGGTCTGTGTGGAATGGGTGCTATTTTTCTCTTCTTCACCATGGAGAGGGTGCTGTCTATTGTCACAGACCTCAAACGCAAGCACAAGAAGGTCAGTATTGGAAACCATTGTTTTTCTAATTATTTCTGAATATTTGTATGGGAGAGGTCAGAGGAAAGTCAATAACACAATGTATATATGTTGGAAATATACAGACTTTACTAACTGCTTCTTTTATTCCTAGGGTCAAAACTCTAGGTTACATGGTCAATATTATCACAATATTTATTGATTACACTCCAAAATATTAAATGGAATATCACAACTCTTAATTGAATTGATCCCCCACCCCACTAACCCACATCCAGACACACATGTTGGTGTATTTATCAAAGTGACATTAGACAGGAGACAAGTAGTTGGTCTGTAATAAGGTTGATGAGCTGTGAAATTAACAAATTGCTTTAATTTGATTATATGGATTTTAATCTACATTGTAAAGTTCCTTAGAGAGACTTAACTATTTGGTTTAAATGTTTTGTGATGTAAATTCAATAAATATTGAATTCATATTGTAGACAACATTGCATATCATTTCAGAATGGGTCTGTGTTTGTGAAAGAGTCCGGAGATATAGCTGATGACAATACAAGCATTCCACTGACAGAGTGTGGTGCCATGCGTATCACTGACCCTGACTGTAAAGAGCAGATCATGGGCATCCATCCAGGACAAAAAGGTAGGTAAACCAGCATTAATATTGCTTTTTACCTAAACATACAGTATGTATCGGGTAGATTCATGAGTCAAAGGAGTATTTCAGAGGTCAAGCCATTTTCTATTTGAAATATCGCAAATAAAAATCTGATTGTAGGGAAAAGTTATAGCAGGAAAAGACTTGTTGGCAGCCGAAAATAAATTTGCTCTGAAGTTGACAACTGATTTTTATAATAGATAATATAAAAGCCATGTCCACCAACAGAAGTAATTTTATCAACAGCAATTTTTTTATGATTGTTAAAATAAAATGTATTGGTATATATATGTAAGAATTATGTTTTGTTCTGTTTTTAGCCCTCGCCAACTTCGCAGAGTCCTCCCACAAGAATTGTTCACGTGACCATGAGAGCCACGATGACAAGGACAGACAGTTTGAAATGGTTGATCAGGAAAACCCCAGTTCCGTGCTCAGCCACTCCCATCATCATCACGGACACTCCCATATACTGCCCACCTCTGTGGCATCTATTGCATGGATGGTCATTCTTGGAGATGGAATCCACAACTTCTGTGACGGGTTGGCAATCGGCGCAGCTTTCTCAAACTCTATAACTGGTGGCTTCAGTACATCCGTGGCTGTTTTCTGCCATGAGCTACCTCATGAAATTGGTATGTTTTATATTTTCTGTTGAAATACATATGTATCTGCCTTGAACTGTCTTTGAATTGGTCAAATTGGGAGTCTATATAGTACCTAATTTGTTTATCATAGTTGTATCTGTGTTGTGGGTTAAATATTCAACATCATCTTTTTAAGCAGGTTTGCTATAACCAGTTTCAAAAAATTTGTTCTGTACAATTGCAGAAATAAAAGTGTTAGAACTAAAATTACGTTAAGAAAAACTGGAAAGTTTTTCTTTAATAAGTCTTTTGGTAATTATTACAAAATATAACATTACTGTGTATTGGAGTTGTTAATTGTATCAAAATAATACTAATAATATGTTTCATTATTTCTGTTGAACAAAGTTCTTCCTAGATCTGTTGAACATCAGACGAACTTAAGCCATAGTTATGAAATGTTAACTGTTCATAGATCCTTACTTGTGTATTTTGTTTCTAGGAGATTTTGCTGTGTTGCTGAGGGCAGGAATGACGGTGAAACAGGCGGTCATGTATAACTGTGTGTCCTCCATCCTCGCATTCATTGGCATGTTGATTGGTGTTGCTATTGGAAATTTCGGGGACTCCATTACCTGGGTGTTCGTATCGGTGGCAGGCATGTTCCTGTACATAGCACTTGTCGATATGGTGAGTCACTGGTAGAAATATGTAAAAATATTGATATACTCTGCCATACAAATAAAATGTATATGTCATTGAATAATCAGAAAATCATTAAATTTTGTATATAATATGTATATAAAATACAACAATGAACATGTTAAAGCACCAAAATTGTGATTTGCTCTCAATCTATATTTCAGTAGTATCATGTTTGACAAGGCTGAATGCTGTGCATTGTAAATGGATTATTTAGAATAATTTTACTGTTTTCTACTGTTATATGGTAGAATTTGCCATATAAAATGAGACAATACCAAGCTAAGGTGTTAAAGTAGATGTTGTTTGTTTATTTCTGTAGTTACCCGAGTTAACCGCAGTGGACACGCGTCAAGGAGAACACCCATTTTCCCACCTTCTCATCCAGTTAGGTGGCATGATGTTAGGGGCAACCATTATGCTCATCATAGCTCTGTATGAAAAAAACTTGATGAACATCTTGGAACCAGTGTAACTACTGAAAAAACTAGCACGACGATTATGGGAAAAAAGGAAACCTGAAGTGAAGAACTGAAAATCTTAATGTGATCTTGTATTACCTGGTACTAAAAACAGCCAGCACAAGGATCATAAAACATCATCTTACACATTCCTACAAAAATATTTTTAAATATTGATACCTTGTGTTAATGCAGACCAAACCTTAGAATATGTTTATCATGTGTATCAAGGGAGATAACCTCAGTTTTAAAGCCGTATGAGAGGAAGTATGGCCAACGTTGAATTAACATGTAACTTCTAAACCCTAGAATCGTATGATTTCCTTTTGACCTTTGTTTTATATTAGGATTTAATATTAGTTCAACATTTTTCCATGATCTGTTGTCTAAATTACATTTAAGTGGGAGCAACTTCTCAAAAAAATGAATAAAAACGAAAACAAGAATACTTGTAAAAACAAGTTTTAGCAGCTGTTCAAAAGACATTAATTAATTAGGTGTTTCTGTATCTTTGCTTTGTCTTTAATTTTAGTTTGCTTGCTTTAGGAAGACAGCCTTATCTGAAATTAGTTTATTAATTTCAGTAGCATCTGTTCATAACATTGGTAATGCATAATATTTTGGAAATTCAAGGGGCATATGTACGTGTGTTTTGAATGTATGCCGAAAACTTTACCCATGTTACATAACAAACCTGTATGAATCTCATATTGAAAACTGTATGTTGACATTTGAATATATGTAGCTATATCTATACAAACAATCTGCATATCTTTGTTCCATAAAACATGATAATCTCAAAACCAATGTAAATCCAGAAGGATGTAGATGTATATATTAGGTGGTTCATTTGGTATATAGGGTAGGCACAAATCAAAATTCCAAAATTCCATTAAGTACTGCCCACTGTACATAAGTCAGTGTGTCACTAGATTGTAGATACACTCTAAATGAACTTTAATCTTTAAAACAAAAACTTCTCATCCAAAATGTACCTGGTACATAAAATATCTTCATATTTTCAAAGAATGTATATCTTTAAAAGGCTACCACAATATTATATACAAATGTTTTCCAACTTACCTATTAATAGTTTTTGAGTATTTGCATTTTTAATTTATAATATTTATGCCCCGCCATAAAATGGTGGGGGGTGGGGGCATATAGTGTTGCCCATGTCTGTCTCATCCTGTTGCGTGCTGTCATGTGACATCTAGTCACATCCCGTCTCGTCCATGAGCGGGGGCATTTCTGTGTCACAGACATTTTCTAGTTTTAGAAGAAAAAGAGTGCCATGATAACGTAATCAACATGAACAACAATTTATACTTCCCATTTAAGTGTCTGTTTTAGATTAGAAATTGACTGTTACTGGTCTGCAATGATGTGAAACCTAAAAATTTGAACAAACTCTTACCGGTCATTTTATCAAAATAATGGGAAATATTTATTCAAACAAAAACATAATCGAATTGGAAAGAAATTAAGAAACTATCCCATAAACATATACCATTGAAAACATTTATAATAATGAGTTATATGGGTGATTGATCATGAGTTTGAAATAATTGCTAACACTTACTGTGGTAGGGTCGACCCCCAAAAAAATATAACTTTAAGGGATCACTAAAAGTGACGTACAAAATAATGAATGTCCACATGATGTGAAAAAGGTTGTGTGTGTTATGTAAATCTATATTGAAGGATAAAGTTTATTTATTGTGTAAATGAGGATACCGGTACCTGCATTATAAAATATGGGATATATCTTATTGTATAAATGAAGATAAATTCTTTGTGTTTAGTTAGGTAAAAAATCTTAATGTTTTTCAGTTCCCATTAAGCGTTTTCAGTTGTCAACCTTTTTTCTTTAATTTAGATGGTCAAACTACCTGTCACACAGAAACATTCTGTTAACCTGGGAGTTAAAGCTAATTTGTTGGGTCCAAACCATACTTCAAATGGCCTACTGAAAGACCAGAAAATTGATGTTTTACTGTGTAAAACATGATATACCTTTGTGTAGTTAGATTATGTTTGTTTTATTTTTGTAAATATGAATATCATGATATACCTTTGTGTAGTTAGATTACGTTTGTTTTATTTTTGTAAATATGAATATCTCTGTCTGAAGTTCAGGCATTTTTATGTCTCTATATGGGAACAGAGGATTTTTCATTACTTTCCATCTTGTATGCATTTTATGACAAAAGTCAAGATTTTTTCTAGTCTCTAATAAGCTAGAATGAAAGATTTGTGATGATCAAGTAAGGTTCTGTTTGGTATTTCACAAAGATATGTTACAGAATATTTGTGAAAACATTTACCCAGACTAACCTGAAATCGTAAATTTAATATACATATTGCCTTCAAGCTTTTTCATTTTGTAACATCACAATGCATTAGGAAACCTGTGATGCTATGAAGTTGTGATGTCACTATTGAAACAATCATTCACAGCTTTGATAGGTGTTCAAAATTTTTTAATCATAGCATAATAGATGTGGTGGTCATAATACATTGATAACAGGGTGGCTACATGTATATGCTATATTGAGGATATATCTGTTAAATTAGATGAAGTTCAAATCTTATTTTGTAAAATTATTAATGAGGCTCTCTGACTAGTGTGTAGTTGAATGTTTTATTGTATTTTGTACATGGCATAGGCCCTGTTACCCTAGGTTATTAATAGTGAAGTGTGGTACAGATTTTTTTTTATGGTATTCTACAAATTTGTTTGAAATATATCCAGAGAATCTATGCTTTATTTTTGTTTCGCTTTAGACAAAAATCGGTTTAAAAAACAGAATTTGATACTGTTAGGATAATTTCATGCTAGGGGGCAAATGACTTCCTGTTATAAACTCAGTATTATATATGAGCAGTATTTTATTTTGTAAAGTATAAGTACATGGCATTCAAGTCTTAAAATTTTAAATACATTTACTGTGATGTTAATTTCTCCTGATGAAATCAGCACAAATAATCTGAGATACAAACTGTCAGCTACCTTCTTTAAAATTCTTTGGTAACTTTAAATTATATATTCAGATTCCCACTAGCTGTCGTCTTTGAAATCCAAGGGTACCGCGTTGTATGTACAACTACATGTATATAGATTATGCAGGAGTTGTGTGTGTGTTTGTATCTGTTGTAAATCATTGTTTATTTGTGTATAACATTCCAGTCCCACTGCCTTGTTTGAAATCCCGTGCTAGTAATTGATCAGTTTTTATTAATGCAGTCAGATGTTAGTTCATTATGTACATGTATTATATAATTAGTATAACAAAAGTTAATGATTTTATGATATAGTAAGTCACAGTTTCCTGTATTCCTGATGTGGTCCCTGAAGGCCCTAAATATTTGTATTGTATAAAAATGCTTTTATTAGATAGTTTAATAAATACTGTATACCGGTACATGGAAATTTTCGCAGCAGTTTAATTTCCGCCATTTTTGCCCTCTGCAATAAGAGCAAATTCATCATGACAGGAAGTATCATAGTTTGCCCTATACTGTATATTAATTGCATTGAAGGATGAATATCTGACGGAGGGAAAGTATCCTATTATGCAGTAGTGACGAGTTGAAAGTTATTTAGCTTGTATGCTCTGGTTTACTGGGTGCCACATATGTAGAGAGTTGCCTAATCGTTTCCTGTGTGAAGGAAGTATGAAATGTCTGCAGAATGCTATTACGCTTATAGTGTTTAAACAACCTGTTATTGAAGGATAACCATATTGCATTTTTCAGATAATCTTGATTATTTTACCTGAAATTTAGACAAAATATTCAGCATAACAATTTAATATTATGTAGATAAAGTTTATTTGATTGAGTTAGTCGCATCAGTTCCAGGGTACTTTATTCATATGACTTAAGGTGCATTATTCCAGACGCTGTTCTTGTTGGTGCTGGAATGATTGTAGTCTTTTCATTAATTCACATATTAAAAAAAGTTTTTTTTGTTGTAACGGACATTAGTGATAAGAAAGCGTTGCCATCTTTTCAAGGGTTTGTATGTAGTTGTATGATAACCAGATTTCAGTAATCAGCTACTAGACCCAGGTTTTAATAATGCCATGTCAAACACATGACTTGAACAAAAAAGTAATGTTGCCTATACCATCAAAGTATAGAAATTGTAAGTTTTTGTTGAAAATGTCTTGCATTAATTAATACAGCTGCCCAGCTAGTTGCAGAGTGTAGATTCTTGTTTTAACACACACAACTTTATTTTAAGTAATTCTAAAGCTACCACCTTGCCTTTTTCACTGTTTAATCAAAATGATCCTGATTTCTTTCACATATTTCAACTTAATAAAAAAAATTTTAGAAATCCTCTTTACCTTTGTAAAATAATCTTTCTATATTGTTTTATATATGTTTATCTCCCTGGTACAAATTGAATGGGACCTTATTGTTGTTACAACATGTGTTATTTTTCTTTATATGACTTAAAGAACTATATTACCCAGAGTTATGATATTTAGTGGAAGATCACTCTGGACTAAGGTTATTATTTTTCCAATAAATAGCTTAAATACACATTCAACTTCATAAGTAAAATGTACAAGTTTTCAAATAACTTCTTAGGAACATCAGTGCCTAGAATACTGATGTTAAGCTAAAGCTTGCTTAAATAATGTGGCAGTAAGTGTTATTCTAACAAATAACCTTAACCCATATTTAAGGTCGCTCAGTCAAATTTATGTGAAGTTTTCAAACCATATCCTCTAATGTAGCATGAGACCTGCATAGTGATGATATTCAGATGTGAGCTTGCCAGGGAAAAGGGCTATATATTGTGTTCAAATAAATTACTTTGACCCCTATGCAAGATCGCAGAAATCTATTGTTGTAAAGTATTACTGTCATTTAATATCCAATGAGAAATACAGGCTCTAGTGGCTTCTTGTTTTAAGTAGAATATTTAGAAATCTTGGCTATATGTAGTATATATAGTATACTACGTATGTTAATACCAGTTTTGCTTCAATACTTACGTAGATTTAAATTGTAGATTTTTAAAACATGGTAATTATAGAAGAAGTAGAAAGAATAATTTTGGATTTATGTATTTGCCAATGAAATCAGCATAGTTAACAAGCTTTATTATAGGATAAATTAGTAGATTCTCTTTATTCTGAAGTCTATTTTTTTCTGTATTACAAATAATAATACTGGTAAAAACTGAAAGGATTAAGAACTGTTGTGTTCTTGAGATTGGTAATGGTGGACATACATCATTGTAACATGATTTTATATGCCAGATAGATTGTATACATGATAATACCATGTGACAGTTGCAGATATCGCTATAATACATGTTACTTAAGAAAAAAACTTTGTCAGTCCATAGTAGCCTGAAGTTTTGTCAAAATTAAATAATAACAGTAATACAAAAAAATGCCTATAATATGCTTAATTTTTAAGCATTTTCTGTCACGAGGGTCCTTAAACGAGAAAACGAAAACTGATTTTTTTTTTGTTCCCGGAAATTGCCGAAAATTCCTCATTGACCTGATAGTATATAAGGTCCATTGCAGCAGTTGATGCGGATTTATTGGTCCTCACTACTTACATATCTAACCATCGATGTCAAAGTGGCGGTGTTGTCCATCATGACTCTAACTTGAAATGTGTACCGGTGACGATTTTTTAAATTGTGAACAAAAATATGTGAATAAAACTCGCTTTACACTGAAATGCAAATTGATATTGTTTAACTTCTGTAATGGGTCCACATACACATTTATTCTTATAAAAAACATAATTCCATCAATTTCAAAAGAGATGAGGGTCCCACACTATTTGGAATTCGAATGGAGAAACTGTGAAACACTGGTCTAATGGCAGACTCTTGGTCTTTAGATATAACATACGTACTTTCTGTGAATGAGAGAAATTATATCTGATGTATTAATACAGACATACTCACGTACTCATTTAGATGTGAAATACTTTAGAAACAGATAATTGCCCTGTAGGATATCCGATAGATTTCTTGATCGATAAGATATTGTTATTTTGTCGAAAGCTAATTGTTGAGGGACAACTTGGGACCATTCATATCGAAAAGACTGACATTACAATTGCAACGACCTTCAATGATAACAGGCTGGACATCAGCGACACCGCCGTTATGGAATGCCAAATGAACATTTTACAAATGTACCTATTTCAAAGACTTATAATTGATCAGTTCAGTCGGTGATCCAGGTCAACTTGGTTACAAACTTTTGCTTCTGTCTTTTGAAGCAAGGTTATTTCAAGATAACATGTAAATAAATGTCATTGGTTGTGTAACAAGAAAAATTTAATAACCAATGCTTACTAACCTGAAGCAGTGACGTATATACATGGCTTTATATGTCTCTGCCTGAAAAATATTAAATTATTATAATGGCGTATAATAAAACAACCAGTACCTAGAAGTCATCTCCAGAGTCGTTCATCGGATAAATGTTGTGAAAGGCCTGGACCAGGGTTTATACACTGGCTCACAAAAGGAACGTTACATTATTGTGTTTATAGAATTTTTAGCTCACCTGGTCCGAGGGACTATTGAGCTTACCGGATGGTGCGGCGTCTGTGGTCCGTCCGTCAAATTTTTCTTTAAAACACTACTAGTCCTAAACCGCCCAGTAGATTTTGACTAAATTTGATCTGGAGCATTCTTAGGCCAAGGACATTCAATTTTGTATAAACAGTGGGTGTGGCACTCTTGGGGCCTAAGGGGCAGGGCCCAATAGCAAATTGTTTAAAATCCGTTTTCTTCTGTAGGAATGAAAGGATTTACTCCATATTTGGTCTGAAGCATCTTTGAATAAAGGGGAACCAATTTTGTATAAATGGTGGGTCTGGTCCCCCAGGGGCCTGAGGGACGGGGCCCAATAGGAGAAATTAGCAAATTCTATAAAATCCTTCTCCTTCTGTAGGAATGAAAGGATTTGTTCCATATTTGGCCTGAAGCATCTTTTGGTGAAGGGGAACCAATTTTGTATAAACAGTGGGTCTGGTACTCCAGGGGCCAGAGGGGCAGGGCCCAATAGGGGAAACATAGCAAATTCTTTAAAATCCGTCTTCTTCTGTAGGAATGAAAGGATTTTTTCCATATTTGGTCTGAAGCATCTTTGGGTGAAGGGGAACAAATTTTGTATAAACCGTGGGTCTGGTACCCCAGGAGCCTGAGGGCCCAATAGGGGAAACACAGCAAATTCTTTAAAATCCTTATCCTTCTGAAGGAATGAAAGGATTTGTTTCATATTTGGCCTGAAGCATCCCTGGATGAAGGAGAACCAATTTTGTATAAACTGTGGGTCTGGTCCCCCAGGGGCCTGAGGAGTGGGGCCTAATAGGGGAAAATATAGCAAATTCTTTAAAATCCATCTTCTTCTGTAGGAATGAAAGAATTTGATTCATATTTAGTCTGAAGCATCTTTGGTTGAAGGGAAACTAAGTTTGTATAAACCATGGGTTCGACCTCTAAGGGGCCAGAGGGGCAGGGCCCAATAGGGGAAACACAGCAAATTTTTTAAAATCCTTCTTCTTCTGTAGGAATGGAAGGTTTGCCCCACCCTCGAGACTTAACCCCTGAGTCATATCTTTTAAATGGTTATGATCTTCACCCCAAAACTACATATTTAAATGCTGGGCATAAAGAGACAAATGTAGTCATGATATTAGAATTGATCCTCGGGTCTGACCACAACCCTAGGGACCTAGTTTCTGATTCACAGCTTGGAAACAGTTGAGATCCCCACACAATAACCATACATAAAAATGGTGGGCATGAATATAATACAGATTACTTCAAGGATTGGCATAGGGGTCTGTCCTATTCCCTTGGATGTCATTTGGAGAATATTTTACCATAATTGCTTTGATATACAGATGAGCGATACAGGCCCTCACGGCCTCTTGTTTTTTGTGTATCCATTTAGAACCATCAATACTATACAAAGAGACATTCATGAAAATAAACACACCAATTATTATTATTATCAATGCTTAACCGACCATTAACACAAGATTGGTCAAACAAACGGTGAATAGATTGAAAAGGTTTGAAAAAAAAAGGAGAAAAAACAAAGAGGAAGAAAAAGAAAGAGAAAGGACAAAAGGAAAGGAAAAAGGACAGGAACGATATCTACACTATATACATGGGACTCTGAGGATTTGCCACGGCCCGACCATTCCAGAGGAATGCATAAATGACTGGCCCGTAGGCAGATACCTGTATACCAAACCCCCAGGAAGGAATGCACAATGGTGCAAACCTAGCATTTGCGACTCCCAGCCAAAGGATGGTGCTTCTTGGTCTGACGTCTACCTTTCAACTTGTCTGGCTTGGGTGACCCTTCCTGGAGCATAAAGCCCCAAAACAGCATAGCTATCAAGATCATTGAGGTACTCCATAAATTAATATGCAAAAGCACATGATTTCTTCTAAAACATTGTAAGCTGGTGCATGTATATCTGTCTATCTTGGCATTAGTGATATAATGTGTTGCTGTTATAATTTGTCCCTTGAAGTCGGTCAGTTTAGAACGTTTCTGTGATAGTGGCATTCTTACAGAAACTATATCAATTCACTTATTATCACAACATAAAGTTTTCTGAAGGTTTAACAGATTTTGTGGCTTTTTTTTTAATATTCCATGTAAAAAGTTACTTAAATATCATTACTTACTTGAATTTCACAAGAAAAAAAAGTGTCTCAGAAATATGCTTGTTGAAAGTAATTTGCGCTTGTGTAGGAGTGCACATGCTTAATAAGGTGAGCATGTACTGTATTTCTATCAGGTGTGTCTTATGAATTGTAAGGCTATGTAGATAAAGAAAACCATCACATCGCACCAGTATGGCTACTGTCACAAGTAAATAACAAATTAAGTTTAATTCATATGATTTTCCTTGGCTTAAGTAATTAATTTCGTAATTAAGGAATAACTTTTAGATTAGATGTCTGACAAATCTGAAGCCAGGTAAAACACAATTAATATATTGATGTCTTGATAAATAATAAATCAAGGTCCAACAAGGGAAAAACCCTGCATAATTTACATTCAGTTATATCTTGTGATTTGAATATTTTACAAGTATCATCAGTAATTTTATTCTATGACATAGAATCATTGTGTTTAAAAGTTACATTACAATAAAAGCATGTTATCAAGTCAATTATGAGGCTCTATTTGATAGTTTTAAACAACTAGGAGTAACTTCACCTGAGGCCTGTTCATTTACGTGGAACAATCGGTTTGTTTGTTTTAATATTTCAGATAAAGATCTGGGTGGACCTGCAAGCAGTTTAAGATTACTAGGTCAGACCTTATTTCATTAAGAACTAATTTGGTCCATTCGCCCAGACCATGTAGATCTCATTGACAATAGATACATGTGAATTCTGAACATACCACCATTGGATCAGTCAATCTGATTTGAATCATCTTGTTTTAAGTAAAATATTTGTTATGTCATTTTGTTTCGTTTCTTTTGTATTGAACATTGTACTTTTCACCTCTCCATTTCTCATTGAGTTTTCTAGCAAATGAGTTAAAAACAAATATCCAGAAGATGAATTAACAAGAGATCCCTGAGGAATCCTGGCACCCACCATTGTACCATCTTCATAAGTTCCTTGTCAGTTCGATCTCCTCTCTTCTTTCCTCTAATCTGCTTGATCCAGTCATGTTAACAGTAAATGCACCTTAAGGTAACTTTTGATCTAAACTTATGAATACCAATGTGTATGAAAGACAAACTAACTCACATATTTACAAGTACAGTACTTAATGTGATTGAAATAGAATCAATCATTGCAATATGAGAAAGATCTGTTTAGTTCTTCCTTCAGCCATTTTGTTTTTATGAACAATATAACATGCACAACAAGGGATCAAGGGGAACTTGCACATCAAATTTGACAAATATGGCTGTCGCTCGGTCATTTTGTTTATCTGATCAGTTTTCAAAAGTAAACATGAATAATAAAAAATACTGGGAAACATGCATGTAGAATTTCAGTAAGACCCTCCAACACTTCCTGGGAAATAGCACTAACAAACCTTAACTGTCACAATCAAATATTTGTTTATCCAATCAGTCTAATAAGAAAATTAGCATAAGTTCATACCAAGGCTGGGGAACCTACATAAAAGTTTTAAGAAAGATCTGTCCAGTACTACCTGAGTAATAGCCATAGCAAACCTTCACTGTCAAAATGTTGAAGGACGAACGATGGACGAACGATGGACGAACGATGGAAAGACCACGGACCACGGATGCAGGGTGATTTGAATATGGTGGGCTAAAAAATATTATATCCCCCCCCCCTACAATGAAGTTAGGGGGTTGGGGGTATACTGGAGTCTGCATGTCTGTCTGTCCAAATTTGCCCTTTGTTTAATAATCCTTGTATGGACAATTCCTCCATAATTATGGGACCAATTTCAATGAAACTTTCCAGATATGATAATTACTTCCTGGAGTTGTGCATCTAGGTATAGTTTTGTCTGTTGAAAAAGTCATGTTCTGGCAACTTCTAATCTACCGGACCTATTTCAAAGTTTACAGATATGGTACCTGCCCCCTTACGTTATACTTCCAAGAAGTGCTTTTTCATTCCGACCCTTTTAAAATGAGTTATGGCCCTTTGTTGAAAAAAAAATGTTTTCCACCTCCTTCACTAGTACTACTGGTCTGATTTCAATAAAAGTTTCAAATATATTAAATACCCTCTGATGTCAGACTTAAGGGAAGTTTTTTTTCATTTCGACTCTTTTAAGGAGCTATGGCCCTTTGTCAAAAATCTTTGTCCTGACAACACTTCCTTTACTACTCTGGAGAGATTTCAGAAAAACTGGTTCATCAGGTCTAACAAGAAATGGCTTGCAAGTATGTTTTGCCAATGGGAGGGAGTACAGGAGGTATGCCAGTTACCTGTATACTTAAATAAGTGTACAGGTCAGTGAGATAATGAGTTTATTTATAAAAGAAATTATATTTCTATTTGTGTTCTGATATAAGTGTTCCATGTTTTTTGGTGTCTCGATAAAGGAGTGGATTGCTCCAAACAATGAAGAACACAGGTAGCTATTTGATTGGTCTAGGATAAAAAATACCAATACATGTACTCGACTTCAAAGTTTGTAAAGTTTACGGTTATACTGCTGCAGGATTATTTTGATGAAAGGATCAAAACCTGTGTAAAATGACAGTGGAATTAAACTAATTTGTTAGATCCCACATGGTGCACGACACATAAGGCAGTTTTCACTGAACAGGCATATTTCACGATCTCGTTGCAAACAAGAAATGGTATATTGGTTAACAGATCTTGCATATCAATACTTTACATCTGATTTTTCACTATACTTGATTGCTATCTTGATTATCAGTCAGCACTGCAGTTACTTCACTTAGCTGAGGGTGTATTTCCATAGCAGAAGGTGTAATTTCCCACAGCTGAGGGTGCATTCCCACACTCATTGGTAGAATTGAAAAGAAAATGTGCCATTCTATCAACATATAGAAACACTGCAATTCTTCACTTTTATTAAATTTCAGAAGAAAGTCAAATGTTCACAAGTAAATGTGAAAAATGAAGATAATCTCCCTTTGCTATCTAAGCTGTGTTCTTTTCAGTTCTACCAATTAACTTGATTCTGCAGATCCCGTTTGATTTCAGA
>JAULCA010013457.1:0-19042 GCA_032360845.1 Crassadoma gigantea
TGTCTAAAGTGGATCTGTCTGGAGTGTCTGTCTAAAGTGGATCTGTCTGGAGTGTCTGTCTAAAGTGGATCTGTCTGAGGTTCTGGGTTCAAATTCTGGTCTGGGCATTGCATTATTTCCTTTCCTGTTTTTTATGCTTCATGTTTGATTCTATTAAAATTTTCCCCTTTTTTCAGAACGTGGATGAAGAAAAACAACATGATTGGTATAAACAGATGTATCGGAGCCTTCACACTGGTCATCGCAAGCCAGGTAAGACCTCCATAGTCCTGGCCACTGGTCAATACATTGTTATTTGACTGGTCAGTTTGTAATTTGTAGCAGAATCTGACCAAACTCCAAATTTCTGCAGGAAACAAATTTATCTGACCAGAATATAACAAGGCTCCAATTTTCTTACAGGATTAAATTTTTTTTTCTCAACTGTTTGTTTTTTTTCTCTATGTATAAAAGTGTATGGTTTTGGTTTGTATTCATGTTTGTGGACAGGTAAGTTTTATCAATCGTTACTACAGGTAAATCAAATAGGTTCTCACAATCACCTGTCCATTTTACCTGGAACCAGGTGTGTTGGCATTGATTACATTAGGAAAGGTCAAAGGTCGACCTCCAGGTATATAAAGTTCCAAACCAGTACAACCGAACACAAGTCAATTCTAAAAAGAATGTTCTATTGTTAAAAATGTGTTTGAATATTCTTCATCACCACAGGGAAGTTTACGACGAAAATTTGTTTCGTCATTATGTACTAAGATGAAAGTGCATTGTTGTTTCTCATTGGGCGGGAGTCTGCACTGTTTACCTGTAGAACATGTCATTTAAAATTTGTGTTTGAATGTGGGTATTGTGTAGTACAATTGTGTGTGTTTAGCGGGCCTGGTTTCTAGGTTAGGGAGCCGATACAAGGGCTCTATACTTGTGTTGTAATATATTGTTGTGTACTCAAATGTAAAGAGGTATTGATTCCAAAATATTCCCGCATGTTTAAAAATTTGAATACCAAGATCTTCCGACTATCTTTAGACAATATACCGTGACACGAAATAGTTGTGTCCGATCAATACAATCAGGACACTACGAGGTCGAATGTCAGTCTTTTATTTCTTTCAGGTTTAACGACAATAATAATCATAATAGCTCAAAGTTAACTTCACTGGCTAATTAGCCGGAAAGTTTGCTGACTTTAGAAAAACCAAAATAGATAATTTTCCGACCGAATATTTTGCAGTCTTCCACATTTTGTAAACAAATGTTACTTCTACTGTTACAGATGATAAGAAAATTTTGCCAACTTACGATCTAGATTGAAATGAAATCAATAAATATTGTTTGTAAGCAAATAAACTATTTAGACCAAAGATGACGATGTAGTCTTTATATAAAGTCACAAAAAATGGATCTGTAACTGTTTAACAAAAAATAAAATTACATGGGAAGCATGGATCTTTGCTTAAACACATAGGTATTTAGAATAAATATTTAAAATGTTTTCATGTCCTTGAAAAATACAAGTTGCTACATGAAGTTGGTATGCCATAGTTTTTTAGTGTGTCTATAAATAAACCATTGTTTATATACAGTAGGTAAATCCAGTACTGATCGACGCTTCTGTTTAGTGTTGACATACGAGGACTTTTAGAGCCATTTAAATGCTAACACCAGCCTCTGTAGAAAAATGTATTCTCTAGAGACATCATCAGATGCCCACTGGTTTAAATATTTAATTCTCTACTATCAGGAACCGTCTCAGTCTCTAGTCAAGCACTAAATGTATCGTTTTATCCATTTGCAGACATCAAACAAACTCTTTCATGCTGCAAATATAGTACCCTATACTCCATTTGATTTGGAATATGAAAACTATTTTGCGTTTATCATTAATATGAATGATAATTGGGCACATTTTTTTTCCATTTGTTGAGTTAATTATTAATAAGCAATACATATTATCTATGTAGACCAAACATGCAATCAGTTAGGGATTCCATGGGGATTCATTGTCAATAATTATGAATCTCTTTTCTCAAAATGTTGTGCCACATTTACCTAAGTGAGGTTAAATATTTCATTTTCTTCCTTTGTTTGTCACTTTCCAGGTAGATGTTGTTACAATAGACAATAATGTTAATTTAAATCTCAGCTTTTTTCGTTGGCACTTATAACATTTTACAAATTTCTGAAGTTCTACAGTATGCAATCTGGTACAAATTAGAATCAATTTTATGAGAAACTTTTCTTTTCCACAAGTGCTGCTGGTATATTTATTTGTATAGACTACTGTGAAGATTCACTTAATGTTATTTTCGAGATACTGAATGCAAGATGGGTTTTTTTTTCGCTCTACCTTGAAATGAAATTTGTTGTGCTGTATAATACTTCAGACAAGGTGTAACCATTTTCCCTTCTTTATTATCAAATGAACCAGGTCTGGTTTCTTCTGTATTATTGCTTAATACTTGACACAAGGGGTATCTAGAGCTTTAAGTGAATCATTCTTTTTCCAGATTCTCTTGAAATTGCCGATCTGGAGGCGTGGTTACAGGAAGCAGGTTAATATTGAACTCTTCCACTTGCAACACCTCTGTACCATCTTACCATGCAAGATTATCCAAACACACTACCCAATATATGGCCCACATCCTGTATACATGCCAGCCTTTGGTTTCTTTGCATAACAATTTGTATAGTCAATTTGATTGCTCACACACCTTCACACATATTGCTGCCTCAGTTTGGTTTCCTAATTTGCATATAATTATTTTATGAATTTGATTTTACTATTACAGTATATGAATATAAGTTATACCACCTACATGTGTGTTCCCTCCTTTAAAATGGTTTATACTTACCCAGTCAATATTTCCCTATGCAGGTCAATATTTTCCTTACAGGTTAATAATTTCCGACTCTGTCACTATAGCATATTTTTCCTGTCCAGTTAATATTTTACCTTGCAAATACTGTCATAGAACCTAAGCTGTTGAGATAATGTTAAACTCTTAAAAAAATGATGTACTCTAGTTCAGACAGGAGCCCAAGGCCAATAAATTATTCCATTTTCACAATTTCCATTATGTCAGCGAAATTTTATGAGATTCATCTCCCCTTGTTGCATTCAGCCCTTTGTTAAGTAACAAATTAATATGTTGCTTGGTAAATAAATGTCTTCTTTTATTTTCCTGTAATTGAAATTAACTGGCACCTGAAATTGGGTTTCAGCACCTATTAATTAACTGTGTGATGGAAAATTGTTGTCTTGGTTTTGGTTTCATCCAAATCAGTATAATCTCCAGTTCACCTGGCCTGGAATAGTTATCTCCCCTTCCTGCCAGCTATCTCCCCTTCTTTCCTATATGATAACAGATGCTTCTGGTATTGCACTCTGCTGATATGATGTAGCTTTATTTCCTTTCCGTTTCAGTAGATCTGCAGACCAGGATATGATTTTATATGTAGAACATGGAATATTATGCAAAAAGTTATTTGTATTTGATTGATATATTCCTTTATTTTTAGATTTTTATTTGTTTAATTTTCAGTTGGTCCATTCATTCATTCATTCATTTATATAGATTCAATTATTCATGCATTCATAAACAAATTCATTCACCCATTCATTCCTTCATTCATTCATATACAGATTCATCCACCCATTAAAAATTTGTCATGCAACCAAATGTATTTCATAGATATGTTCTACAAATTAAGAAACATGTGATATTACAATAAAAACATGATTGTAGATGACACTGATCATGATTACTTATTGAAGCTTTTGACAGATAATCAAACTTTATGAAATGTTGTCAAGTTGTACACTACAACATGTATTTAAACACTGAGCAGCTCTGATGCAAATTTTAAGTTTTGAAATGAGATACTAATATAGTATTTGAGAAATGTATTATCATTTTGTTTTAAATTTCATACTTCAATTTTAATATTTTTCGGTTTTAAAATTATGTCTACCAGATGAAAATCATATAAATAAAACTATATTTATTGTTAGGCAAAATTTTGAAGAATAGTCCTTGTACAGAATATGAATTTAAGAACTTTGGAGTGAATAATATTTGGTGTGTTTCATGTTGAGTGTACTGGAATCAGTTCAAAATTTAGACAATAAGGATCTTGAGATATTTTTGTAAAATATGTTGGTTTTGTTTTCCAGGTACAACTGGTTACAATAAGTCTACCAACAACTACTCGGATGAAAACTCGTCTCACAGAGAAGGTCAGTACCAAATAAAATATTCCTTCAAAAGTTCTTGAAGTAAAATTGAAGGATAAAATTTATGTCCATGAAAATGAAATAATAAGACTTTGCTAATAAGCTTTGTAGCAATACAATGACTTTTTGCTGGCTTTGGTGTCACGGTGGCCAAGTGGTTTATGTGCCTGACATTCTGCCACCACTAGCCCTCCACCGCTTGGTCGCGGGTTCAAGACCTACATGGGGCAGTTGCCCGTTACTGGCCGTAGGTCGGTGGTTTTTTTCCCAGGAACTGTGGCTTTCCTCCACCAACAAAATCTGGCATGTCCTTAAAAAACCAAAGTTGTTGGCTGCAACTAGAAATTTGTGTCTGATATCCCTAAAAAGTTGCAATTAACATCCATTGTTTATATCTGAAGTGGGTGATTTATTCCTCAATAACTTATTAATTGTAAGGTAAGGGATTGAGGTATCACAGAAAATTTTAATGTAGTCATTCTTAAGTTTCAACTTTTTTGGGGCTTCCCAGGAGATTTATCCAAGAGCATATTCATAAGGATGTTCGATAAGGGAGGGGGTAGACCTTTTGAACAAAATGCGGGGGGTTTTTGGCACTTTTTTCAGATGATAAATGCATGATAATGGAAAAGTTGACACCTTGTGTAGTTTTCCATTTCTCTACAAAATAAATTTGTCTAGGTTTCATTTGATACCGCGACCGCGACCGCGTTGCATGTGTGATTAATATAAGGTGACTGACTGTCTACGATCAAAGGCCCCTCTACCGTTGGGTTGCGAGTTTGCGACCTACGCCAGGCGGTTGCTAGTTACTGGCCACAGCTCGTTGGTTTTTCCTCGATCCCCACTGAAACCTGGCACATCCTTAAATGACCATAGCTGTTAATAGGACAGAAACACATTACAAATAAATTTACAAACTGTTTCATTAGTCTGCATAATTCATATTGATATATTGAAATTCTCATAGTGCACTTGGTCTGAACCTTTACTCTGTCATATTCAGATTAAAAAAAATATAAGAAATTTGTTTCAATAACTATTAGGAACTCACTGCATACTAGACATATAATTTGGTCCTATGCTGTCTCAACTCAGTCACTATGCTCTGGAATGATACTTTAGTATTTTGTTGATAACTTAATGTATAATATCATCTCTGTTATATTAATGTATAATATCATCTCTGTTATATTAATGTATAATATCATCTCTGTTATATTAATGTATAATATCATCTCTGTTATATTTCACCAGAAAATGTCCAGAGACCTACAGTTGATCACCATAAACAACGCATTGAACAATCAAGCAAAGCGGACAAACTGCAAAGTGAACCCACGACAGTTGTGCACAAACCAAGAACAGAATTCTCCCCAGTAGGAAGTAAATCTAGAACAGATTACTCCCCTGTTGGAAATCAAACAAGAACTGATTTCTCCCCAGTAGGAAATAAATCAAGGACTGATTTTTCCCCTGTAGGAAATAAACCGAAAACGGACTTCTCTCCGGTAGGAAATAAACCAAAAACAGACTACTCCCCTGTAGGAAGTAAACCAAAGACAGATACAGATTACTCCCCTGTTGGTAGTTCACCAAGAACGGAAAATGTGGTTAATAGATCTGTGAGCGATAGATCCATGAGTGAGTCTTCATTTTCATATAATAAATTTTCCGGAGAACCTTCATATAAAAGAACTGTGTCAGAGTCTAGTCGAACCTCGGTTGAACCCAAGGAGAAGTCTCCAAGCGTCCTGAGTCGGATAGAGCAGTTATCAAATCCAGGTAGGTTTATCCGTGATGTTCCATATTTATAGGTCTTTTTCCGTTCACTTATCATAGAGCAGTAAATTAAAATATTTGTCCTTAATAAAACCACATTTCATTATGTGCTTATAAGTACAAATGATCATAAAGACTTTGTAGAATTGTCAAAGTGCCTGCATGAATGGAATTTTTAAATTTTAAAATATTCCTGTACCTGAACTTCTTATTTGACAAACAAACTCCTTAAAAGTCTTGAAGGGTTTCATGACTAGCCTGAAGCGTAGGTTCTGTATTTATCTTTCAATAATCCCAGGGGGCCTTAACACATAAACTTGACTCAATGCAAGGGGTGGGCTTATTACAGGGCTAGGAATTAGTGTTTCTACTTATTTGGAAATGGGCAGGCTTATTATCAGGCATGGGCTTATTACTAGATAAAAGGGAGAAATAAGCATTTTCCAAATCACCTAAAATGGGATTTTACAAGCTTTCAGTGTTTACATATTTTTGTGAAATGAAATTAATAAACTATACACCTGTCTATTACAGAAATAATTGTGTCCTACTTAAAAAAATGAATTATGTGATAATTTCTGTATATATTTCCAATTCATGGAGAATATGAATTTGCATAAATTTCACCAACCTTGGGTAATTACCTTTACAGCCAAGACCCAGGATACTGAGAGTCGAAGCAACGGTCCACTTAGTCCGTCCAGTTCTACGTCGTCGCACAGGTCGCGAGACAAGCGGTCGGTGTGAGTATAAGTCTGTTTGGCTATAAGTATACAGACAGACGGCATGTCGTCGCATGTTGTTCATCACATGTTTTATTCCTGAGTCATGCACTGCATGTGCCTAATTTTTTTTTCCCGCATGACACATTTGCGTTACAATTTTGTTATATACTCGAATGTTGTCATGTATCAAAAATATAACAAAATATTGTTGTATACGACATTTGTTGTGGTTTAGCTAGATGTTCATAAATATTGTCACATACTCAAACGTTGCCATTTATCGTTAACTAAATTTGTATGAAATATATGATTGCATTAAGAACATTTTCATTCTCAGCATGTTATCATTTTCGGAAATAAGTTAATTAAATACTTTGATATTAACCACATTAATATCATTGCATACTGAAAGATGCTGTAGTGAATTTTTTATATATCAAAATGTTGACACATACTTGATTGTCATCATTTCATCAAAAAAGTTGACACATATTAAATCATCATCATTTTATAAATTTGTTGACACATGTTTTATTGTCATCATTTTAACAATATTTTGACACTTGTTGGATTGTAATTTTGTTATCATAAAATTGTCCATTACCGAAAAATAAATGTGAACCTTTGAAATTGTCTTAAGAAAATCAGAAGGTAGAGTCTTAGATTTTCGAGGATGAAACTGGTGTCCAAAATATACTAATGACCAACGACAATGACAAAAACAGTTGATATCAACCGGGCCGTGACCTTAACTCAATCACCCCTAAAGACACATTTGAACTCTTACCATTCAAATGTTGGAAAAGTCCATTATGAAACTTCAGGGGTGAATGAGTTAATATTTGTTCTAGAAGTAGTTTTATTATGGAAATCTATAGTAAGTGTGGGAATGATGAAAACTATAGTAGTTATTGAAAAAATATATGTATATCCTGGCTTTGACATGTGTGTGCAACAAAACCCTCCAAACTAACAAAACAGAATGCCTTAATCCCCCAATCAAGATAGTTTCATATATTCTCATTTGCTTCACTCTTGATGTGCCAACTATTTGTAACAAATTTTACCCCATTCCAAAATATTTATAACTGTGGCAGAAGAAAGGGAAAGGAGAAGAAGATTTTAATTGTACATAGAATTACGGTTGCCTTCTAGCTTTGAGCTGGAGGGAATTTCCCTTTAGCTCATCAGTGGTAAAGCCTCCAACTAAGAAGTCTGGGATTGAAGGTTGTAATTCCCCTGTGGAAGCACACTATACTCTTTCCTTTTACATAATTATACCAATATCAACATCCTTAAATGACCTTAGCTGTTAATAGGATGTTAAACAAAAATAAACCAAACCAAACCAATATCATTTACTTGACAACTATCAATAAATGATCAGGGACAGGCCGAACTTCTGTGGCTTGTTTAAGTTTAAAACATGCATGCTTTGTTGTATAATGTTGGTGTTAGAATCATATCTTCATATCTTCTGTTGATATGGCTGACATAGATAATCAGTTTGGAAGAATACATTTCGATAATTAGTTTGTAGAGTGTGATATACAATGTACATGTACATTGATAATAGGTTTGGAGAGTATAAATTGATAGTTAGTTTGGAGAGTACATAATTGATAATCAGTTTGGAGAGTAAGATTCACATTAATGATAAGTTTGGAGAGTACATAATTGATAATCAGTTTGGAGAGTACATAAATTGATAATTAGATTAGAGAGTATACAGTTTTAATTAGTTTTAAGAGTATATAAATTGATAATTAGATTAGAGAGTATACAGTTTTAATTAGTTTTAAGAGTATATAAATTGATAATTAGATTAGAGAGTATACAGTTTTAATTAGTTTTAAGAGTATATAAATTGATAATAAGTAGGGAGAGTATATCCTCTGCTGGACAACCAAACTTCTCAGTAGTGAAGCGGATGTAAAACTGCTCAGACAAACAAACAATTGAAGAGTATATACATGTATATTGAAAATTAGTTTGAAGAGTATTAATTGATAAATAGTGTTCAAAATTAATTAGTAGCTAATCAATTGATAATCAGTAGGAATAATGAAGTTTGACGAAACTTTCTACGTCTCTTAATATTACTGCTGATAAAGATGCAGTCTGAAGCTTTCAAATTGATTAAAACTAACTCATCTGATAAGGAAAATTGTTACAAGGTAGGATGAGTTATGTCCCTTGCAATCATTCTTTGAACATACATTGACAGTGTTGTCTCCCTTTAAGAGGGTATCTCAATCAGATAATGGAATGCTAGCTGACTGCATGGAAACTTGTCTGCACCAATGAAACATTTGATAATAATTGCTTATGCAAGTTTTTCAGAGACATGCACAGTTTGATATTGGAATTGAGAAGTTTGTTGGTTGATTAATTCATCATGGTTTTGAGTTCCATCTTATAAAAGATTGACATGTTATCCATTTCTGCATGAAGATGTTGTCACAACGTTTTTGTCAGTTGTTGGCATGTAGACCTTTAGGTAACGCTTGGCTGTTCTGTATTTATTGAGAAATAATTAGGAAATTTTTTACTCTTAACAGTAAAACTGGAAAAAATTTTATGCAGATGTCTTTGCCAAAGAATAATTTTGTGCATGAACTTTTCAATAAGGGTTTAACCGACTATTGATCTGTGTAAAGATGAGTAAAATATACAAAATATAAAGAAATGGTTGGTTTTATTTTCTGTGAAATTCATCATTGAAAAATTGTGCATGAAACATGATAAATTATGATCGAAAAGTGATAAAGGTTTCAGTGTTTAAAAATCACATTTTATGATAACTGGCTTATATTAGACAAAGCAATTGAAAGCTCGGCTAGATATATATATCTATATAAATATACATGTATTTATGCCATTCAGTGAATGTTGAATGTTCTGTTTCTTGGTGGCAATCATTGGCTGAATATGTCTGTGCCTAAAATACGATCATACATTACCATATTCTGTTTTTACAGAGATTACGAAATCCCTGAGGATTTGCAAGAATTCTTCAAATATTTGGAGTAGGTCATATTCCATCTTTGGCTGGTTCCTTTTGTTTGTTCAAGTTGTATTCATCCCTCCTTTTTTCCTGTTTTCCTTGTTTTTTATCACATATACTCATGATGTCTTCATGTTTATTTTCTCACGTACAAACAGATTTTGCATATATTTATAGGTATACATACGTATATTATACAGAGTTGATTGGATACACATATTTATTAACACAGAGTTGAGTTCAATCTTTCGTTCAAATCATAAAAATTGGTTTCTCTTTCCTAACAGCATGGTTGTACATTGTCTTTCATCCTCAAATGATACAATGTTGTTTATGTTATTAAAATTAGTTCTTACAATAAAAATTTCGAATTTTATACAGAAGGAGAAAAGTAAATCAGAAAAAGTATTCACAAAAAAAATTCAAATTCTGGAAAAAGATGTAAAGCATGTATTCATTAAAAATTTAATTGATGAATGTAAATCAATTCCAAACAGTATTTGAAAACTGTACTTGCATAAAACCAACCTTACTCCTCCCATTATCCTACAGTGGACTGGTCCCAAGTGAAGGGAAGAGCCTATTGTCGCTTCCCAGGGGGGTAGGGTACATCAATTATTCAGTTTAAAATTTACAAAAATGTTAATGTCTATGTTAGTTTAATTAGTTAACTAGAAGACCACAATGTTTGATAACCGACCTAATTAATCTATTCACCGTACCATGACTAGAATTTACGGTCTAGTTGATAAGTTATTGACGTGTGACATATAATTTTATAAAGAAAAAATATCTCGTTTGGCATTCAATGAAATTGACATTTAACGTCCCATTTCCTGTAATGGTGTCAGTGTAATTAATTGTACAGGGGCCTGACAAACTGGTTCTGTAACAATGAAACTGTTACTTTAACAATTGGCACAGGGGCCTAAAAACTGGTACTTTAACAATGAGCACAGGGGCCTAAAAACTTGTACTTTAACAATGAGCACAGGGGCCTGACAAACTGGTAAAGTAACCATGAAACTGTTACTTTAACAATTGGCACAGGGGCCTAAAAACTGGTACTTTAACAATTAGCGCAGGGACTTGACAAACTGGTAAAGTAACAATGTACACAGGAGACTGACAAATGTCAGAAATCCTTGTTATTCTGACAGGCTGGTTTTTAATCAAACAGGTTTAAGGTTTCAAATAATTTCAAATTGAAAGAATTTAACAGAACAATTAGATTGTAAAAGTTGTAAAAACATTATGAACTTTGTGATTAGAGATTTTTCTTTATCTATTTATCAGTTTTGTTGACTTTAAAGAAATATTTTATCTCTTTTTTTAATATTTTGTTTAATATATTTCCAAAAGAATTTAAAACATTCTTCAGAATGATAAAAGTAAGATAGAAGAAGAGAACAAGACAGTTATTTAAAACTTACTGTGTCGCAGATCGGGCGTTACTTAAACACATAGATACATGTACTAGCTATCAAATTATATTTTCTGTACAACACCAGATGTTTTATATCCAAGTTATAACTTGGGAAATCAGCTCCACTATATATAAGTCTGATAGCATGGGACATTATCGATAAGGTTGAGGGACATTTATAGATAACCTTTGACCTATTAAGTCACAACTTGTACGATAAATTTTGATAAAAGTTTACTCGTAGAAAATTGTAAACAAATTGTGGAAGGATGTGTTCACGTTCTTACGTAAGTAAAAAATGTTTTAAACATTATTTTCAAGATGAGATATTCGCAAGAACTTTTTTTGCATTGCAAATTGAAAGAATATGGAACAATCTTCCAGAAATGGTGATATTAGCACCAAATGTAAATACTTATAAAAATAAACTGGATACACATTGGAAGGAGCAGGAACTCCTATATAATTGTAGATCTGAGATACGTTAATGATCCAAGTAATGTCACATTCATCTTTTGTTAAATATTTCAATGTCATGATTTTGAGTCCGGTGAAGAGGATCTTTATAGATCCTGTATTGGTAAACAAACTTAACTTAATGTTATGCATTTAAAATACAGATTCATTTGCACTTTCAAATTTGAATATGAAAGCAGAAAAAAAATGTATTCAGTTGCATTGGAAGGAAGTTAAGGGTTCAAAAAATCTTTTTAAATAAATAGATTTTTTACTTACATTGATCAATGCATTGATAACCCTTTTTACTTGTTAAAAACTATAAACTATTGTTAAACACAAATTAGATATGTTATTTGGTACAATTCATTTGGGTCATATTTAACTGGTAAAGGAATGACACACCACTGGCAAATTAAGACTGTAACTAATTGTTGGAAACCTTTTTTTTTCCGGCGTGACTATAGATTTGAAAACCCATTTCTAATAAGAAGCCATACATTAGGGGATTTTCATGACATATGATAAAGAAGATATAAACAAAATATAATTAAGAAGTAGGGTCTTCATGTAAGAAAAATAAGCAGGGCTAGACCAGGATTTGAACCCTGGACTCCATATTGTTATACAACCTCGGTTATATAACCGATTGAGCTATCTGGTCAACATAAGTGTACTAGCCCAAAAGTGCTAAAGTTATACTGAAATAGAAGTTAAGGGGAGGTTACTCTGTACAGGAAAAACGGCAGTGCAGTGGGACAGGGATCTTGAATGTACTGCATTTATCCACCAATAAGCCCATGCCTGACAATAAGCCCACCAATATCTCTACTGTAATTCAATGGCAATGTTAACAAACACTTTTTCGTTGTCCAGTGATAAGCCCATCCCCATTTTATGTCAGAGTGGATATGTTGGCCCCTCACTTTATTACATGATAAATACTGTACTTAGTAAGTTAGTGAAAATTAAAGTTAAGAGCATACGTAAATGATACAGTCTTATTTATTTTCCTTCGTGAAAAATGTATTACTTAAACTTCAAACAATATAATGAATTGATAACTACAATGATCTGACATGTACAGTTTCTCTGAGGTTCATATTAAACGGGTTTTGATCTAATTGTGTGGGATCATATACTACATATCCAAATGCATGTGTTACTCAGAAATTCTACATCAATAATCCAGAAATTCACAAATTTTCTCTTTCTCTTTTTCTTCAATAATACAGTGTAACCTGTATTAACCAAACCTTGTATAATCTGGATACCTGTACAAACTGAACTTTCAACTTTGTCCTTTTGGATGCAATTCTATGTAAAACAAACCTTTGTAATCCAGAACCTGTCTGTTCCTCCCAAATTTATTGGTGGCTTTGATCATGTTTGACTCAGATACATGTTGGTGTGTCTAGCATCTGAAACCTGAAAATTTATGTATTTTATTCTACTACCCAGAAGGCCTGGAATGATAGTTAAGTACAATATCTAAATATATAGGCTCACTGTATTTCACTGTTTTAACTGCAGGTAAACAAACAAAACCTGTATTTGGTCTATATGCATGCTTTCAGGAGTAATATTTCAATGTATAGTTATCTAATATGTAGATTTAATGCAAGTTTAATGGGCTCATATTACCTGTTTAGGTTTTCATATTTTCTGAGCCGATGACAAGGGTGATATCAATTTAGACAGGTATTACAATGATCATGATAGACCTTTATAAAATCTATGTTACACATTTGTCACACTGCAATCCTTTTTAAAAATTTTCCTGACATGACTATTATAAGCTTTTATAAATCATACCTGTAAAGAAACAATACCTTGCAGAACTTTCATAACAAAAATAATAAAAAAAAGAGATAATAAAAAATCAACAGTAGTGTTCTCGGCGTAAAAATATACCAGTACAAGACCTGGATTCGAACCCTGGTCCCCTGCTCATTATTCTGTCTTTTTGTAATGCAGAGTTATCTGCTCTTTTGAGCAAATATTGATTATTTTGTATTTAGTTTGCATGAGAAAATTATGTCGTTTTTATGCCCCAGCCATGAAATGGAGGGGCATATAGTGTTACCCATGTCCATCCCGTCCCATCCTGTCGGATCCTGTCCTGTCACGTCCCATCCATTTATGTCATACATACATTTTCTAGTCTTACAATGTTATGACGTTAATCTCACAAACAAATGACATATCAATCAATACCTGCCCAAAAAAGCAGATAAATCTGCATTACAAAAAGACAATACTTTTATTCCAACCAACTGAGTCAACTGGTCAACAGTGTTGATGGTACCCTGGTCAAGTTGTGGTACACTTACATTCAAAACAAAATAAAGGGGAGGTTACTGTATGTGTGAGAAAGACCATAGTGGAACTCTTTAGTGTTTTGCCTACAGTGGGACAGGGCTCCTTAACCAAACCTCATATTACTGATTATGAATGAAGGATATGATATAGCTGAACTACAAAGTGCCATATTTATTTTTAATACTCAACTCATTCACCCCTGAAATTAAATTATGAACTATTCCAACCTTTGAATTGGAAGAGTTCCAATTTGTCTTCAGGGGTGAATTTGAGTTAACGTGTTGAATATTCACTGCTCACACATTTATATTTACTTTCAAGGATACAAATAAATACATGATTATAATTATCATGGTTGACATGATTTGAAAGACATATTGAGTTGAAATCCTGAAAAAAATAACAAGAAGAAAATTTATTCATTAAAGTGATATCTTGATCAGTCAATTAACTTGACAAATACTTTTCTATACACATGGGGTAAGACAAAGGAAATGAATAATACATTAATCATTATGCCTACATTAAGGTTTTTGTTTGGAGATTATTATAATGATTTATCATTGAATCATTTATGAAATTGAAATTACATTGAAATCAGATCACAAGAGTAAGAAAAACAAGTAATGAATATAGAAATGTATATCATTTGTAGCAGGAAATGTGAATCTCAACGGAAAATAGTGTATAAATATTTTACGAATATAATTATGATAACAGTGACATTGTAAAAAAATGACCCTCAAAGATGGCTGCTTTTGACAAAAAGACTCAAGTGTTTTTTCTCAGATTTCTGTTGAAGCTGAAAGTAGTGTTGACGTGATGTTTATGACAGTTAGATCTGTGAAATGTAATTATTACATTTTCACACCTGGCATCTGTATCATCTGTATGGAGCAAGACAGTATCAGTTACATTATAGCTTACCAAATCAAATTACTTGCATCTGTGATCACGACTCACACTGAAAAAGACAATGTTTTACATTTAACTGAGAAACATATTGAACAGAATTCACCCCAGAAATGTAACAGCTGTTTACCTATTGATGTTTCTGATTCAAATTTGTTTTTATGTTTGTTTACAGTGAATGGTCTCCGCCTAGCGTGCGGTCTAAGATTGAAGTTTATCGTAACCAGCCTCGAAGTAT
Source organism: Crassadoma gigantea (assembly GCA_032360845.1). Lineage (NCBI taxonomy): Eukaryota > Metazoa > Mollusca > Bivalvia > Pectinida > Pectinidae > Crassadoma > Crassadoma gigantea. Next base: position 15,100 of record JAULCA010013457.1, read on the forward strand.
TGTCGATTATGAACCCGGCTTCTCTTCTATAGCATTTCAAGAATCAAAATCGGTGAGCATTTTTTTCTTTTTAATATTGTGAAGACAAAATATGGTGAAAATAATTTGGTAAAATTAATTTAAATACAGGTGTTTTTGAAAGCATGCTTGATTTTTTTGTTCACACACACACACTCATGGACTGATAGGGGTAGATATATATGCCATGCATGTTTGCTCAGTCAATATTTGTGCATGCACAGGCATGGGCAAAACACCAATTGAGCATGCTATGAATGTCCCCGACCTATCCGTCGTTTTATGTGGTAATAACATTTTCCTCAAATGGTCTTGAAATATCGAGATTTTACAGGAAAGAGGATGGAAGGTAAATCTACTTGTAGCTTGTATAAAATTACTTTTCTCAACCTTACATTACAGCTTGACTTCTTTGAAGTACATCAAACAATTTGTACAGTGTGTCAGAATCATGGCAATTTCAATAAATAGTAGTAAAATATTCTCATTAAGGTATATAATGTTGTATATATAGGCAGATTATTTCCAGAATTTTCATAAAATATTGATAACTGGATCGTATTGTTTTCTAAACAGTGTTAATTTGCTGTGCTGGGTGGGTCGTCATTAGCCGTGCTATTGGAGCAAGTAACCATGGCAAAACAACACCTTTATTCTAATTAAATGTTACGCCTACCTGCATGGAGATCCATTGTACAGACAGAGCATTAACTCCCGATAGTAATGTAACTTTACGGTAAAATTGATTTATCGAGATGAAATCAGGATCGTAACCAGATAATTTATTGATACTGATCATACCTACTTTTAGGTTTCCACTGCATGGATGAAGTTTTATCAAAAGTATGACACAGAATGTTTTGAGTACCAACTTCCTCAGAGATAGGAGGAAGAATTCACCCCCAGAGATGAACTAATGGCTGTTAGAGATCTTGACTTAGGAGGGGTGGAAATGATGGAGGGGGAGGTAGAGTGGCACTATTAATAGCTAAAGGGTGAAGGGGCTGCTGGGGGTGAAAAATGGAGGTCCCCAAGGGTCTGTATCAGATTGCTATCTATCAGTGATAAGGTCTGTGTATCCGTCCAGGTATGATAACGAGATACAGACAGGTAGGTACACACACTCACACACCTGGCTACAAACTAATCAATATCCCTGACTATTGATTCAGCGACGGCGACCGTGTGTGTTAATTTGTATGGGGTACTCCAGGGGTAGCCAAGGGGTTTCATGACAAGTGCTGTTTTCTACAGGGAGGCGTCCACTCGGGGCCTTATACTCAAGATTGTACTCAAGTAGGTAAGCTGTAAATTACATGGTATCTCTCAGCACACATGTAAGTACACAGAAAATACAGGTAGCTGTGGTTTTATAACGGCATATGTCCCAAAGTATAGACACGAGGGCACATCAGAGGACTCAACATGGCTGTCTGGGTACCCAGCGGATATAAAACAACGATAATGGGACGCTGATTCGGCTGCATGCTCGTCCGTTTGGAACGTTCATTACAACAGATTGATAGGTTGTTGACATAGTCTGTGAGAAAAAATGAGGGGCATTTCTCACCTGAATGTAACAGGAAATTTTTCCCTCACCTGGTCGTGAATTTTGCATCCTGTGATACGTGTGTGTGAATTTAGCTCTGTTTTTTTTTGTAAATGAATGTAGCTGATCACCCATTGTTTTACTGCATGGACAGGTTTCAGGACGTCTCAGGTCTCTTTCTGTCAACAAGGCCGCGCTGGACAAAAGGGCTAGAAAGCCACAGAAAACCAAGGTAGATGTATTGAATCTGTTGTGTACACCTACTACTAGTAGTATCAGCGGCTTTATACTGACGCTAAAGATGGTCTTGTTTACTGTAACCTTTAACCTGTTGTCCACACGTTCCTGTCATCTTGTACCGTCCCCCTTTGGTCAGTGGTTAATGGCAGCGTCCGGTTCCCTAACATCTAATAATGGCACATAGTTTTTGGTCTTTCGTACACTCACATTGGAATTTTTTTTATTTTTTTTTCGCTATCGTATATTTTCATCTATTTGTGTTTCCTCAATATTTGCACAATATTCCCATCTCTTTATTTATTATGTGACAGCAGTTCTGTTTGGTTGAACCAAATAAGTGTTCTGTACAATAATTGTTTGTACATATTGGTAAATCTGATTGGTTCTGTGATTTTATTCCTATAATTTTAAATATCAACAGCTGTAATAATGAAGATTTTAAATAATCATCAGTGTATGAACCTTGCTGAAATCTGTTTATAAATACCCTAGATTGATACTCGTGATAAATGCTTGGGCTACTGCTTTCCTTGAGACTTGCTGAGAAAATTTTTAAAAACTAATAGGAAAAACAGAATTCTATGCACTTTTATTTTTTGCAAGACTTTAGAATCACAGGCGCCTGATATTCTATGAAATTTATTTCAAGGTATGTTTCCCTTTGAAGGCTATTTAAGTTACAGTTTCTATAAATAGTTCTAACCAATTTATCATGAATGAGGAGAGCTGAACACCTCTTAGTTTATTTACAAATAAAGGCACAGTAGATTTTATACCTACGTAGATCTATATACAGTGCACAGTGGGGGCTGTACAGTTATGTTTATAGAGATGTTTTATAGATTTACGCGTATGAACAGGCTCGGGCCTTGCCTTCTTATTGATCCTCGAACACATCTGTGTCCTACAGACAGGCCTGATTACCTTAGCTTATAGACCATATAAACACTCGGTAACGAACTTAGACCCATTAACTATTGTCACAGCTTCCATGCTTGGCACGTCTGGCTGGGCACAGGTAAGTCTGCATCCTTAGACAATTTGATTCTTGGCAAAATTTATGAGAAAATAATTCGGTCTGGTTCAGTCGTTTTGAGAGTCATGCTCTGTAGGGAGAAGGAAGCCCAAACTTGTTTATAAAATATTTTTGCAGTATAAAAATGACCATATATAGAATCATTGGTAGGTTTTGGTTGAATATTAAAATGTTCTAACACTTAAATTATTCCCTTCTTTGTTTCATCATTTCTCTTGTTTTTTTTTCTCTCCAGACTTTGATCTTTCTGAATTTATGATTTTGTTTTGTTCAATTATGTTGTTGATAGATTTTGTTATCATTATTGTTATTTTATGTTTGATAAAAAGATAAAGTTGTAATTAAAATGTTTAAAGTTAAATGACTGTATTCTCAAATTTTTGTGAAAAAAAATTGTTTTATTTCTTGTAAATTGTTACTACTGTTTATGTATATTTTGGATTTAAGAAATTAATTCGAATTTAAGATATTTGTTGTATACAACTACATAACAATGATGGAATGAAACTAAGACATATTTGAGATTATAAAGGATTATCAACTAAAAAGTGCCATGTTGAACACCCAACAAAGGATATCTGTGTTTTACAACTTAATTAACTCATTCACCCCTGAAAACACATTTGAACCCTTCCAATTCAAAAATTGGAATAGTCCATTACAAAACTTTAGTGGGGAATGAGTTCAACACACACCAAATGATATCTTTGTTTTACAACTTAAGTAGATGCATAACAACAGAAAATTCTTTTGTACAATTTAATCTAAACAAGCACATAAAGATACTATTTCCTTGTTGTACACCTTAACTTAAACAAACACATCAAAACAGGAGATCCTTGTTGTACACCTTAACTTAAACAGCCACACAACAACAGGAGATCTATGTTGTACACCTTAACTTAAACAGGCAAAACACAACAGGAGATCCTCGTTGTACACCTTAACTTAAACAGACATATCACAACAGGAGATCTGTGTTGTACACCTTAACTTAAACAGGCACATCACAACAGGAGATCTATGTTGTACACCTTAACTTAAACAGACAAAACACAACAGGAGATCCGTGTTGTACACCTTAACTTAAACAGACACAT
>JAULCA010013568.1:1684-15741 GCA_032360845.1 Crassadoma gigantea
AGATATATTAGTTTATAAGTTATCAGAGAGATATATTAGTTTATAAGTTATCAGAGAGATATATTAGTTTATAAGTTATCAGAGAGATATATTAGTTTATAAGTTATCAGAGAGATATATGCCAAAATCATTTTCCAAGTTATCACAGAGATACAATCTACTAACATTTTCTAGCTTGCGTTGCTCGAGAATATCACGCAAACTAGTAATCACAACACAGGAAAATGGTACAAAAATCTGACTCAAGTCTACATCCATTGTACTTAATGATTTGATAAATTTGACTTATATATTCATTCTTTAAGCGTAACTATATAAACTCATTCACCCCTGAGGACATATTTGAACTCTTCCAATTCAAATGTTGGAATAGTTCATTATGAAATTTCAGGGGTGAATGAGTTAAAAAAGCTTAAACTACCATATTAATACAGATAAAACCCAGTATAGAAAGCAATTATTTAAATAAATGCTATGGAACATACAGCTTTGGATTAAGATATAGAAACAACTAATAAGGGATGATTCTGTATGACCAGATAATTGATAGCGACAGATTTTTATCAGCAAAATGATACAATATTATATCTGAACAATTCTGTGTCAAAGCGTAAGTCAACTGAAAATCAATAAGGAAGGCAAGAGTTTACACAAATTATTTTGAAAAGTAATGTGGAAATAGAACTTTAAAATCAATATTTGTAGAGTTTGAAAGCTTCCAAAACTACATTTGAGCAAAATGAGGTAATTTCAATCTGATGATTGTATCTGTACGTATCATCAGACAAAATGAGGTAATTTCAATCTGATGATTGTATCTGTATGTATCATTGTAACAAAATGAGGTAATTTTCAATTTGATTGTTGTTTGAGTAAAGTATAACAAATCATTGCACTATTAAGCTTTTGATAACAGTTGAAATTATATATATATTTATACTTGAAGCACTTTGGCAAGGTAATTCTTTTCTAACTACATATCAATCAACATTTTATCAGATCAGAAAACATCCATATATAAGTATGTACATATAGAAACAAAACTAAATTATATTTAAAAGGAAACACAAATTATATAAAAAAAAATCAAATTCTGGCCAAAATTAAAATTTATCACAACATTTAGATAGCAGGTGTTGGAGAAATGTAACCAAGTAACCATGTGTGATGTGGATAGAAAATTCTCAAACATTTTTTTTATAAGATTTTTAGATTTTCAGAACTTGACTAAGCTTTGTTCTTAACCACCTTGGATTAGAGATAAACCGTTCTTAATTACAAATGGATCACTGATTTTATCATTAATATACATAGAAATAACTGACCCCAAGAGATGAATGGTGCTATAATTAGCAAATTCTGTAAAGGGAGTTTGCGAAGCAGATCTGCTATGAAGAAAAATACAGAACTACGTACAGCATTTCTATAACTTTGTGAGACCAAAATTTGATTGTATTGACATCGGGTTAAAAAAAACAAAAACAAAATCTTCAATTAAACCATTTGTTTCTTGGTTAGATCTCTTCCTTGATCAAACTATTCTGTCTTTTCGTATCGTAGAGTTATCTGCACTTGTGAGCAGGTACCGATTGTTTCGTCATTTGTTTCTGAGTAGCGCCATATTTTTTGAGAATACAACGTAATTTTCTCACACAAACTAATGACCTAACAATCAATACCTGCTCACAAGTGTAGATAACTCTGCAATACACAAAGACAGAATTGAAAACATATTTTGACATGATCAATATTTAAAGCTAAGGCTAAATCTTCAAAATAATAATTAACATGCAGCATAAATCAATATAATAAAATGGAAAGTCTACAATTCAACAAGACGCATACTTGCTAACAATTTCATTTAAACTATCTTTGTTTAATTTCAGCCATTTACCACCAACTGTTACATTGACAAATTATGAAATACAATCTGTATTTAATCAAATAGTAATGCCCTTCAGGTGTCCTGTCAGCAGAAAATGTTGTTCATGTTCAGCATTCCTTCTGTACTGATGGAAGAAACATTGTATTTCCAGCTTTTTCAAGAATTCTTTTCCGGGACCTTCATGACAACCTGCAACAAAACAATATCTCTTCAGAATGAATTAATGGAGAATAAATCATGATTCAAAATTATTTGATCACTATAACTTAAAAAAAAAGGTTGAAACCTAATCTAAGAGATACAGAAATCTCAGCAGGCATTTTAAAAATATTGGTTCAATTACTTTATTTAACTTTGCAACAACCAGGTAAATTTTACAATTATTAGTTAAAATTAACTCATAACTCTTCCTTTCTTTAAGTTTTAAAAATGTCAAAAATGATGAAATTCACAGAAATTCTTAAATCTAATTGAATTACAAAGAAGTTGAAAGAATTGTTTAGAATTCAACTTTGAATTATTTGTTTCATCAATTAATACTTTAGTCAACATTCAGTGTTTAACTTACATTTTTTATTTCCAAATAGTTCTGTAGGCCATATTCACCCCTGAAATGATAAATATATGTTTGTTTATTTAACTGTTAAATTTGTTTAAACAACAATACAGACTTATAACACAGATCATCCTCTATTTCTTGAAAAATACACGATGATTTGTGATATTATATCAAATGCAAAAACTGTGGTTGATCAAATTTTACACAAAATTCCTTTAGCTCTTCTTGATACATGGACAATTGAATAATCAAAATTCCTCACAAATTAACTTAAAATAGGATAAATTTCAATCAGTAAGCAACTCATCAGCCTTTGGACTGGATTGAAAATCATTTAGAAAAATATATTCTCTTAATAGACTTACAGCTCCCTGCCAAGTCCTGACATCTTGAATCCACCGAAAGGAGCCTGCGGTGTCACAACATTGTAACAGTTTACCCTGAAAAACAAGTCACACAGTTTTTGTAAACCTTAATTTTGAGCTGATTTTTTTTTTTTGTAAAATAAGTCTTTTCACCCGAAACACACACGCATATACTGCACGCATGCATCTTACAAACTTAGGGAGGCCGTCGTTAAATGACCATAGCTGTTGATAGGACATTAAACAACACTAAACCAAACCAAACTTGAAAACCTGACACACAAGATATCAATAATGTAAGCATTTATCAAGCAACAAACGAAAGTAAGAGCTACAAGGGTAAAACTCTATGAGCAGTGATTGTTTTACATGATGTTGTTCGATAAACGGCATTTATTCAATTTCTTGTGTAACTATGTTTATTATACTCCTCATGTTTCTATTATATACTGATTTAGCAGTTTTAATAACCACGGAGATGACCTACCAGACAGTACCGGCCTTGACCCCTTGAACAAAGGTCATGGCCTTATTGATGTCAGTGGTGAAGATGGCAGCACCTAGACCATAATGGGTACTGTTGGCTCGCTCCAGCACTTCATTCATATCCTTGAATTTCAAAATCTGTTGGACTGGTCCAAATATCTAGAAACAATGTAATTAAAATGTGTATCATCAGCACTGTTAAACAAAGAACACTGGAAAACAACTTCAATAATGTATTTATTATAAGAGTTATCTTGTGAACTTTTGAAAACTGACATCTCAATAATAATCTTTAATGACATTATTGCTTCATATTAAAGTCAGTCTAAATGAGTCAATACATAACAACATGGTGACTACCAACATTTTGAAAGTTCTTGCTTAAAGCAAATTTATTTTTGTTTCCCTGACAAAAATTGTCTTAAAAACATTAACCCTATAACAGATTTTATTTTTAACAAACTGAAATCTTCAAGCCCTGGTGTTTGTTGTAAAACCAATTTTTCTGTCACCACAAAAATACTAAAAACTGTTTTGATGAAATATCCTATTTCTCCTATTTCCACTGGTCATAATATATGGGTATGTTATCGAGAAATTCTGCAATACGGACTGTATATAGTGCTGTACTTTCACTGCAAACGCCATGCTTTACAAAATATTTGGGTACGATGTGTGGAAAAACCCTTGTTCTGACCCCACTTTAACATCATCTGGTAGAACTTTCATATCCCACATAAACCTACTCTCGACCTGATCCACTCTGTTGTAAGAATGTTACTTTGATAGATAATGACACTGGTCTGTTCCCTAAAGTTCCCAAGAGTTACCTCCTCCTTGGCTATTCTCATGTGATCCTGTACCCCGGAGAACACTGTCGGCTTGATGTAATATCCCTCCTCTCTGTCCTTCCCACCCCCGTACTCACAGGTAGCTCCTTCTTTCTTTCCTGATTCGATCAACTCCAAAATCTTCTTGTACTGCTCATTGTCAATCTATGAGGAAAGTGTGACAGACTGCTTATGTGTTTCAAATAATATCAAAGATGAACTTTAAAATGTACAACATTAAATATTGTGCTTCAAATATTAAAAATATAAAGTTAAAAGAATTAGAAATTTCTAAATTTTTAATATTGTACAGCAGGTTTTTTTTGCGAGAATTTGTTTTAACTGTTTGTTGACTTATATGTAGTTAAATAAAAGTTCCTGCAGTCGAACATCAGTGAAATACACAAGGCCTACAAGTCTTAGGGCCACCCAAAAAAAACACTAATTCATATTTAAAATTTCCCCCTTTTTTTGGCTTACACAATTTCCAGCTATATTGCTTCATTGTATCATTCATATACAGAGTCCTGGCTACCTGATATCTTCTCTGTGCAATGTGACATGCAGGAAAGATAATAACGTCCAAGTCTGTGTACTCAGACACACAGAAAATTGTCCTACCTGAGATCCAAACAAAGGACAAAAAATTGTGCTAATGCAAACACACTTCCTGTTCTGGTGTACACAGTAAATATCCTACTACCTGATGCCCACTTTATGTTTTGGAACAAACAGGAAATGTTCTACTTGAAGCAAAATCCACATTCTGGAACAAACAGAAAAAGTTCTACCTGAGGGCCACTCTGTGTGTCTTCGTCATAAGGATTACCGACCCGTCGGTTTTCAGCCTTAGCAATGCTCATCTTGACAAATTCATCGTAAATATCCTCCTGTACGAAGGTTCGACTACCGGCGACACAACACTGCCCCATGTTGGTCATCACAGCCTCATGGGCAAAGTCTACAGCTTTAGACACTGCGGAACAGTAAAGGTCAAAGGTCACAAATCAATATAATGGCACAAAGCAGCTTAGGTCAAACTTCATGATAATAAATAATCTTAATTCTAAGTTCTTATATATACCTCTTTATCACAACCTCGACTTAAAGTGGTTCAAAAATAATTATCTGTGATTATAGGGCCTTCTTAACCAGCCAATATCTGTCTCAACTCCCTGGGGAGCATACAGCCGATGATGCCATTTCTGTGTTCACAGCTAGCATTTAACAATTCTAGCACTTCCCAACCATGTACTCATTTACAGCTGAGTAAACTGGAACAAGTGGAGTAAATTATCATGCTCAAAGATATACAACACAGTGCCGTGCCATGACTCGAACCCGCAACCCTTTGGTCACGAGCCTGGTGTCCTACCATGAGGCTTCCGTGCCTCATACGGTCTTTCATTTCAGACTTTATCTAGAAGTTAAAGCGATTTTTAATCCCATGTTGTTTTTGCAGTCTTGTTTAAAAGGAAAATGCAATAATAAATTGAGGAAAATTTCCAATTAAACAGTATTCTTTAGAACCATAAAAAAAAAAAAAAAAGAAGAAAATCACACAAATTCATCATCGACTGCTTTCTAAAATATATCATTTAAACTTGGTTCTTTATACCGAGTACTGTTATTCCACAATAAGAAAGTGAAAGTGACCGTGCAGTCATGATGACTTCTGGTATTACCTGCTCTCATCTATCATTTAACATCCATTGAATGAATGAGTCTGTAGATATTGTCTAGCAAACTTATCTACATGTATATACGAACAGATACCTATACTTCTTGTGGTTGGTTGTTTATGTAATGAATGTATATGGCTGATAGAGGTTGTTGATGTCATGACAAACACTATTTCAACTTACACTCAGCATCAGAGAAGATAATGTTTGGACTCTTGCCACCAAGTTCCAGGGTTGGTCGCTTTAGGTTAGAACACCCAGCAGCCTGCATGATCAACTGGCCAACCTGTGGAGGGAACAGAGACAACAGAGACAAAGCTATCAAACAAAGATAGACCAGTTACAATAAAACACACAAACCTGCTAAAACATGATAAAATTACAAAATACACAAACCTGCTATAACATGATAAAATTACAAAATACACAAACCCACTAACTCATTGTTGTCATCGTCATTAACATCATTTCTTCAAACGTTTTACAAGGGCAGTGTACCTACAAGAGCGATAAATGGAATGGAATATTGACAAAAATGGGAGGTGAGGGAAGCATGAATAATACACACATTACTGCTGTAGGCCAAGCCTGTTGTTCAATCCCATTATGTATCATCCCGAATAAAAAATTTTGAAACATCCATAGACCTACCTCAGTAGACCAAGTGAAGGCCACCTTGCCTACCTCCATATACCTACCTCAGTAGACCCTGTGAAGGCTACCTTGCCAACATCCATATACCTACCTCAGTAGAACCAGTGTAGGCCACCTTGCCAACATCCATATACCTACCTCAGTAGACCCTGTGAAGGCCACCTTGCCAACATCCATATACCTACCTCAGTAGACCCCGTGAAGGCCACCTTGCCTACATCCATATACCTACCTCAGTAAACCCTGTGAAGTCCACCTTGCTAACATCCATATACCTACCTCAGTAGACCCTGTGAAGGCCACCTTGCCAACATCAATATACCAACCTCAGTGGACCCTGTGAAGGCCACCTTGCCTACATCCATATACCTACCTCAGTAGACCCTGTGAAGACCACCTTGCCAACATCCATATACCTACCTCAGTGGAGCCTGTGAAGGCCACCTTGCCTACATCCATAGACCTACCTCATTCAACCTAGTGTAGGCCACCTTGCCTACATCCATATACCTACCTCAGTAGACCCTGTGAAGGCCACCTTGCCAACATCCATATGGGAAGATATTGCTGCTCCTGCTGTAGGGCCGTAACCAGGTACCACATTGATGACCCCCTTCGGAAATCCTGCCTGTAATATGGTTACAAATTACACAAGTGTGGTCATACCAATCATTTATTATACAGAACATGAGGTGTAAATAGCTTACCTGTTGACAATTTTATGATAAGGTTTTTGATTATATTTGCTAATAAAATTTCACTTATTTACCCTTTACCAATTAACAGAACAAATTGTTTTGACAAACCTCCATCAGAAGTTGTGCACAATACAAGGCGGTAAGAGGGGTCTGCTCGGCTGGTTTCACCACGATCACATTCCCTGTGGCCAAGGCGGGAGCTATCTTCCAGACGAACATGGGTACAGGGTAGTTCCACTGAAAACATTAAACATACTAATTCTATCAGATTTTCTATCAATATAGATTATCTTTATACTGCAGAGTTACAGAATTTGTTTTAGAATTCATGTCGATATGAATGCAAACTGGTTACATCCATATTGCTTATAGCCTGTATGAAATGTTAGAAATGTATAAGTAAATCTAAAATGTTATTTTCCTATACATAATATATGGCAAAATTTATCCCCTCCCCACTTAAACTTAAAGCACCTTAGGACATTTCCATCTTAGCATATACATATACATGTATATATATCTAGATGTGAAGAAGACAGTAACCTTTAAGGTGATAAAATCAAACCAACTTTTAACTTATTTCCCACTGAAAATAAACAAAATTCACCTAAAAAGTGTTAGTTCCCTATATAAACTTAGATAACTTTACCACCTCTCCAGGGAAAAAATACCCAATAAGTGACCAAGGGATAATGATTTCACTATTTTGATATAGCACCTTAGAACCTTTTCATCCATGAAGAGTTTGATGCTAGCATATCTGGGTCTGGAGAAGAATTTTGAAACTTCAATCGATTAAATCACTTTGGGCCACACACATCTGGCCCTTTGGGCAACTTAGGGTCTCAATGGTATACTATCAAAACTACAATCATTAGATTTATTAATCAAAGTGATGGCACTTTTTTTCCATTTAAAAAAAATATTAACTCTGGGCATATATCATCTTCTATTTGTGGTTATATGTGACAGTCACTTATCCAATAGAAAAAGAGGAAAGTTCTTATATTGCATATGTAACATCAGTGATTTACCAATGAAGTTAACGATTTTATATAATACACTTACCGGAATAACCTGGCCACAGACACCAATAGGTTCGTGTCTGGTAAAGCTGAAAAAATCTCCATCTGTAATTGAAGAAGCAGAACACTTTAAAACCACATACTTTATAGCTGATCAATGTAGCAAGCCTACAAACTTGCTAACCCTTCCTATTGTGGTGGGAGACTTCCAAATTTGAAACCTAATATTGACCATTTTCAGCCATTAAATACTACATCTATTTCTATATTCTAAGATCTAATGATGTCATCTGAAAGAACAACTCAATAGATGACATTCTGAAGTGTTATTGCTACCTAAGGGTATATACACACCTTGTGTTTTGAATTCTTAGCATGCAGAACCTCCCCATTGAAAATTCAAAAGGTTGGCAAGCATGAGCCTAAGAGACTAAATAAACACTCAAAACTTAAAACTTCAATTCTGCCTATCAAATCTACAAATGGTTGATATTCAAATTTTCGATTCTATCTCTGTAGGCTGTAGCTGTATTTAGAGTGATCAGTGTAAATTTTAAAATTCTCAAACTCAAACAATGTAAGTGAAATAAATTGCCATCATGAACTTCCTGTAATCATTTGCATATAAATGTATTACACTCACTAAACCAAAGACTTCTTTTTGTGAGCTAAAACATATCTCCCCTTATAAGCCAAAGATGGGTCAGACCAAGGCGCTATGAATGTGTGTACTTTTAAGTTTTAACAGGATGTAACAGATCAAGTTATCTTCATTGGTTTAAATCTAAAAACTTTCAGTTTGGAAAAAAGTTCTTGCATACTTGACATTTGATCTAGGGATAAGGGTCACAGTGACCTAATAACAGAGTGCTGCTGCACACCTAAAATACAGCCTAGACAATTTGTCACCTGAAGTAGACCCAGAACAGTTGGGGTTTGTATAGTAACTACTTACTTATAGGAATAGTTTTGCCATGTATCTTGTCCGCCCAGCCAGCATAATATCTGACGCAATCAGATGAAAAGAACACCTCATCATAAGCCATTTTGAACGGCTTGCCATTGTCTAGAGTTTCTAAACTCTAAAAAGGAAGAAAAAACTAAATTAGAATTTTTTTTTAAGTTTTATTTCATTTTTTTTTGTTATTTATACATATTTTTACCTCAAGATTTTTAAAGGGAGATAATTCATGAAATGTACGAAAATTAAATGATTTCCCATCAATACTCTGGTTGAATTTAAATTTTATTTTACATGTAAGACCATTGTTTCTAAATCTTTTAGAATAATCAGGTATCTATCAGTGATTTAAATATAAAGATACATTACAGAAATGCTAGTATTTATAACTTTACTTTTATAATCTGAAATAATTAATTTTCAACTTTTTACACAGCTTCCTGGATTTTATTTTAAATAATAGTGGTAGGAGTATTTTTTCTCCTTTTATATAACCCCAATGTGTAAAGCATTTTCCTTTTAACAGATCAAATAATGTATACAATATTTACCCCAATGTATAAAGCGTCTCTCTCTAACAAATCGGCAAACTTCATAAGCAGCTTCCCCCGCTTGCTTGCGTCCATTCGTCTCCATGGTGATCCAAGCTTAAAGGCCTCTTTTGCTGCTGCAACAGCTTTGTCTACATCCGCCTGACAAGTTAAATAATAAATGTGCAGAAGTACATGTCAATCATAACAAGAGGCCCAGAGGTCCTGTATCGCTTTAACCTTCAGCAATCATGGCAAATAGATGCTCAATGAAATAAGATCCAAGGGAATCCCCCTTGGCCAATCCTGGAACCATCTGTGTATCCAAATCTTCATACTCAGCGATTGTATAGTGTAGTAGGGTGGGGATTGCAAAGGTTTCTATGTAAGACCTAGGGACTAAATCACTAGGGGTGTGGCCAGGCCTCAGAGTTAATTCTAATACCATCACTGTATTCGTCTCTTTATGGTTGTGGAGTGGGGATCTTGACCATTTAAAAGTTAGGACACAGTGCCTTAGTCCATTGATGGGGCCAGACCAGGCACATCCATTTGCACAACTACGAATCCCAACCATTAAGGGATGCTTCCAGGATAATTTGGTTTATTTTCTATTAGCAGTGGAGAGGAAGTTGTTTGCAGAAATTGTGGACACTACAGACAGTTGTCACAGTAAGGCTTACCTTGCACTTTTGGACCAAGTCAGCTCAAAAAGCACAATATACCAATAATCTGTACAATATAGTTTGGAAAGGACCAAATGTGGTATGCTCCATATCTGCCCCAATATATTGACATAAAGAATTTACAAATTTTACATCTTTATAATATGAAATTACAGTAAAGATATTCATACTTGTTTCGAAAATAACCTTTGACTTCAGTAATATTGTTTTGAATATAAAATCGGGGTGGTTTATTTTTTGAAGTGCACATACTAGATTTTAAGGAAAGCAAATTCCATAAGTAAATAAATCTGTTGGGTAAAACGATTACCGGTAATATATATGTTGATACCAAAATGGATGTAATGCTGGTTGTACATATATAAGGCTGCTGCAGCCTCTTGTCTCGTACTATCTAAATAGGATCACAACACACACATGCATCAACGTTTAACTGGGTTTGTAGACCAAAGAAACTTTAAAAATCCCACTTAATCAGGGACACTTGGGTATATGTTACTTTAAATGAATATATTAAACTTCTGTTATCACCTGCATATCTTTTGGTGTACTTGTACTCCACGGGATTAGCATCACTGATCAACCCACAAACCTACAACTGACGTCTGCTCCGTCACCTTTGACTTACCTTATACTATAGGTACATATTGTAGTTCATAAAATTTAGTTTCTTTGCTTAAAATGATACATCAAGATATTTCAAAGGGATCTTGGTGTCTATCATCATAAGATCTTTATAAGTTCTAGTTTAATTTTTTTCTTTATGTCGTGTCTGTTGAACTCACAGTAAATGCATCATTAATGTGGTGACTTTTTATCAAAATCTCATAATGCTGTGTTTGATATTGTCCCTTTAAAGTCTTATTCTTTGATTTATTGACAGGATTATAAATAAAGAGTGAATAATTCTGTTTGGTGCTATATAAATCTGCAACAGGAAATGAGGCATGACCTGTTGACAAGTTTTATTTCCTCTGGTTTAGTAAAATGACAAAACAAAAATATATTTAAGGGGTTATGGTTGAAAAAGTTCCACAACTTGTGACAGTTATCTTTAAAGTATAAACCAGGGATAGATAAATAACCATCCCTCAGTGTGGGGTCCCTGTGTACCGGTCATCTACTATAAAATTACAGCGGTCTTGTTCCTTCTAGTACTGTACATACAGTGTACAGTGTATATACAGGCCAACCACCACAAACCCTTTACCTGTTGCCAGGCAGAGACAGACTGTGTCAACACAAGCAAGGTCACCATACCAATTGATCTATATATAGGTGGTTAAAACAGTTCCTGCGGCAATCCTCAGGGACTATAAGCTGCCCTGTATAGATAACTAGCCTATGTGATCACACCGACTGATATTGTGAAATCAGGGGAGTTTGGGGCAAACATACATGTATCCTTGATTTCTCCTCATTGTCTTTCTGATAAAAGCTCAATTTTTACCCATGACAAATAAATGAATCTATATTTATATCAATGAAGATTTTGATTATGTCAGCTGTTTTAATTTAAATATATTACATGCATACTAAAATGTGTGACTACAAATTACACCTGTACTTATAACCAAATGAAACAAGAGGACTACAGGGCCTGTATATATAATTCACCTATTTGAATTAATATCTGAACCAGAAAAGGAAATGAAAATATTTTTGACAGTTGCATGATTGCCCCTTTGGTTTCTCATTGTGCCTTATTATAGCAATGATCTGATAAATTTTAAGAATTAATTAAAAAAAATCCTCAGTTGATCAGTAGACGGATGTTCATAATTTATTTTTAATCAACCTGAACAACCCAGTCACATATTTGGGACCATGACAGAAATTTTCACACATGGCCTGAGGTGACCTATGGAGACTTTAAAAGAAGCTGAAATTTCCTTTTTGTGTGTGTGTGGTACCGGTGGGGGCAAAGGGGGGGGGGGGGGTCACTGTTTGATTGATAACAAAATACATGTACTATTGACTTCCACTGGCTTTTAGGTTTGAAATCCCTAAACCTGTACTTTAGGGATATTTGTTTAGAAGTATTTACCTTGTTTTTCCCCTTGATTAAAATCTGTTCTTTCTTACCTTGTCCCCTTCCTGGACGTCGGTTATCTTCTGTTTGGTGCTAGGGTTGATGGTGGGGAACGTCTTACCACTCACAGAGTTCACCCACTCATTGTTGATGAAGATCTGAATTAATTATACATATGAATCAGAAATATAGTCAAGAAACCAATTCCTAAACACTCCTAGAAAGCCGTGTTTGTACAAAACAGTCTTCACATGTTTTTTTTCCCACATTAACTTTGGGCCTTTAGAATTAATTTAATCAACCACATGCATCCAACATCTTTTAATCTCATTTCTTTACCAAAAATATTAAATAATAATTTGAGATTTTGTAAATAAAATTTTGGGGAAAAATCATCCAACATGTAATTCAATTGGTAATGGTGCAATTTGCCAAGATCATGTTGTTTTTGCTAGTGAAACAGTTGAACTGTAGAATCAGATTTTTCTTAAATGTTTAAGTGGATGTAACACTCTTGATAATCAGAACTAATAAATTGTAGTACAAGAAATTTCCGAGGGATGTTATATGTAATTAGCATCCACCATTGAAAGGCAGCGGTATATCAGGGGTTTATGGAAATCGACCTTAGGATGAACCTGAGAAAAAAATTATCAAAATAAGAAGCATTTGGGGAAATTTGGATTTTTCTTTTTGTAACTTTGAATACATGAAATAAGACTACCCTCACTATTACTTAAGCCTATCTGTATGACAGCATGATCATTTAGTCCTTCTGAAATATAAATATTAAAGTATGCTGCATTTGCAGAACTTAGTCAATCATGAATAATTTATTTAAATTCATTCATGCCACTACTTTTTTTTTCGATTTCAAATTATGAAAGAGCAAACTGGGAGATCTGATTCACTCTTTTGATCAGAAGGTGGTCGTTTAAACAGGCCTAAAAGGTACCTTGATAAAGCCTGATGGGTCCAAAGTCTAAAACATACTTTGTCAAACTGATAACACAGCCGCAGGTAAAGATAACTGAGTGAAATATTTACTACTGTATAGATAAAAAAAGCATGAATTAGTATGTGTTTAACTCCAGTTCAATTTACAACTTTTTTTAAGGTTACAAGGCTTACAAACTGAATAATTAAAATCATGATATTTAAAAAAAACAATTCATATTTCATTTAAAATAGGCTGTCAAATTCTTAGTCTTAGTAATGGCATGATTTATGACACGGAACGAAATTGTTACACATTATTCAGCCTCAGTTATCTTGTGTACTATTCATATATTCAACATGTTTGCTACTAAATCGTAATACTCCTGTAAGCTCTACTGCTTTTGGAATAAATTGTATTGAATTGTTGGAAGTATGAAACTGAAGCCATCTACATAAAACAACTTTTAAAAATGATCTAAAACATCTTTCTAAGATATGTATAGCTGTGCATGACCGACATTGTATACACTGAACATGGCCCCTAGCAAAATATACCTTGAGAAGAAAGAATACAGTAGTTTTTATGTTAATGAAGTGATATAAAGGATTAATATCGTTTAACATTTAGTTTTATAAATTATGAATTTAACCACTTTAATACCTCTGTTCTTATTTCGTTACGCAATATTAGGTAAGACCTACAATTTAGTATGTTTTAATTCATT
>JAULCA010013679.1:6736-19028 GCA_032360845.1 Crassadoma gigantea
GGGACATAACTCAAAGCTTTCATCAGAGAGGCGAACGCTCAACATATGACAAAAAGTGAGGCATTGTCACGGGAGACATAGAAAGAACAAAGATATTTAGAAAGAAGAGAAAAGATAATTTCCCAGATTAAGTCGCCTCTTACCATCATGCAATTGATGGCAGCAGGTACACTTCTTACGCCCAACCTGCAGGGACGGATATTTGTGAAGGAATATTGTCCCTCTCTTCTGACATTCAGTGTGATACAGCAAATCTTTTTTTCTCAAACAATTATGTTTTATTTCATGCGTGTTCCATGGCCAACAATAGGGCTCATTGCTCATTAGGACAAACAAAAGGTTGACAGAAACTTGCTAAGGAGCAGAAAACCATACGTCATATTCCAATTAGTAAGTAACGAATTATATACAGACTGACACTTGTTTTAATAGACGTAATGTAATATCCATTCCATGTTATTACAAAAGACGGTATACAAACGTTTATTTGGTATTTTTTCTTATAAGGCATTATAGGCCTTTTTTTATCGATTTATACAGCATGTCGGAATAACCGAGGACCGAATTAGGGAGTTATTTGAACCTATATAAACGCACTCATTATACCTCACACAACTTGAAGCACATTATCAAAAGTTAACAGATAAGCGCATTAATAAATTTGATCACAAGCATTGTATGCAAAAGGGCAAAGTATACAGAAACTTCATCTATCGCAGTCATAAAAGTTCAGAGAACGCTTAAATAAGATAACCGCTAAACTGTGTACTTTAACAGTATAACTACCGTTTTTCTTACAATTGATCACGGTATTAAATCACGTGGTAAAGCGTTACATCGTGGTCACATGACAGTCCTCTGATAGTACCCTGTTATCAGCTATAAAGATAGGCGCGAGCTTTGAGGCCTGTATCGTTGTTGGGAGATCCTCTATTGAACAAGGTAAGGTGAATCAATCGCTTACAATTTCTTTTATAATGGTTAATGCATCCCTAGCATACAAGCTGATAAATGTGTGAATTCGTCGTTTTTGTTTTTAGAATAGTTATTCACTTGCACTTTACATATCAAACCATGCACTATCCCTCGTCGCCAAACGAAACCTCTCGAAAAAAACTGAGCGGGAATTGATAATTTAAGAGTTAATAAATTGTAAGGTTAAAAATGACATTTTAGAATCTTTCATTTTTGGTATATTTGGTAAGAAACAGTGTTCTGGTAATATCTGATATCGACAAGGTGAAACCAGAGAGTTGAGTTGCCCGTAACCTTGATTTATTCTTAAAAAAAAAACTAATTTTATAGTAATATTGGTAAGTTCAGTGTAATAGTTTGAACACTGCGTTAAGTATCGGTGATATTATTAATTGGTAACTGTACTTGTCGGAGTGAAAATGCTTTACCTAAAATATGTTAAGTTATTTCGCAAAATTTCCAGCAGATTGGCTTTGTCCTGTCGAAAAAAAAGAATTCAATACAAATAGGAGCATTTGTAAATGAATCAGTTCAGTTTTACCGGATTAGACATTAAGATATCTCCTTAGCAAAACATATGATTGTGCATGCTACTCAATGTTTAGCAAAATTTAACATTATCTTGTATAAAATATACACTTTAATATACACACGCATTGAACAATTACTCCTTGACATTCAATATATTCAATCGTCGACGTTACAAACAAAAATAAACAGATGAAGTAGCCATTGTCCTTTCGATCGCTGCCCGTCTTCATGTCGGTGATAGCAGATTAGTTATCAAATTCGACAGCAAGGCAGACAACGAAGCTATTTTAAACTTTATATTTAACCTAGTTAAGAGCGCCATGGCCAATGAACAACCGTTATTGCTGATAACACAAGAATATAGTTCACACAAGTTCAATTCCATCACTCTCGTGGTCTCCATATCTACGATAACAAAATTAGGGTGATAGTGTTGCTGGCGTTCACGAACATTCCGTAACGCAAGTAAATATTTTTTGAAGTTGAGATAGCATTCTTGAATTTAATTTCGTCTTGAATTGATTGTTAGGTACTCCTGAAAACTGATTTACAACAAAACTAATTATTGCTTACTAGTGTTAAGCTAGGAAAGCTATTCCCGCATTATAAAATAGCTTAACATATCATATTGACTAAACGCTAGGGTAATAATAGCTGGTTACCGAATATGGTTGTTGCAAGGCTCAGATGTAATATTGTGGCAGTCAATCAACGTGACTAACCACATGTTGTTTATATTAACCTCTTAATTCGTATGCTTCTAATTGGCAAAAGGTTTGTTTTGGCAATTTTGTTTTATTCTAATAAAGCGAACTTAAATGATTTAATATTCCTGTAGGTCTGCCAAAAATAATGAAATTATGCATTCAAATTGTATTGTTATCGGAAAGACTATGGTTTATATAAATAATTTCATAAATTATTAATGTGTACCTGTACACTGAGATGAGATAAATAAAATTCATCAACAAAGGTATTCTGACTAAAGAAACATATTTCTGCACAGCCAGTCCAGGATTTGACCCATGGACTTCGGTTTAGTATACCATCTCTTAAACCGGTTAAGCTAATGGAAGTGTAACAGCCTTAATGTGCTATAGGTGTATCCAAATGAAAAGAAAGGGGAGGTAACTCTTTATAAAAAACGGTAGTGTAGTGGGGTAGGGCTCCTAAATGAGTTAAACTTTATTTTCTTTCTTTACAGATGTACAAACTCCTACTAGTAGCGGCTCTGATGGCTTTGTCCACGGCCATCCGAACAGAGCTGGACGTTGAATGGCAGGTGTACAAAATACAGTTCAACAAGCCTTACCTCCCGGACGAGGAGGCTATGAGGTAGGACATGCAACGTATGATTTTGGCACAAAAATAAAGCAAACTTCAGATGATTGCCTCTTCACTTCCCTTCTATTTGTTTTCGGTAGTGTTTACCTAGAAACCCGTCTTCATATGACACAAGTTGTTCTAAGAACTTTTATACACATGGGATGCCGTCCTTAAATGACCATAGCTGCTGATAGGACCTTAAATGACCATAGCTTTTGATAGGACATTAAATGATACTAAACTAAACCAAACCAATCCCCAAATACTGGTTGGTTGGATAGGGTTTAACGTCCTAGCGGCAGTGAGCTTAGGTCATTTACGACGGTGCTTCCATGTGTGAATGTGTGCTGGAAGCAGGGTATGTTGGTGTATTAGCCTCCTGATGATAGTACGGATTTGAAGTCCCAAAGAAATAAAAAGAAAACTGTTAAACAAATATTACAAATCTTATGAATACATTACTACAGTATGTCCTATAAACTGATTACAGGAGAGTTATCTGGGAGAATAATCTGGATTACATCCAGAAGCACAATCTCGCAGCTGACAGGGGGGAGCACACCTTCTGGCTCGGCATGAACGAGTACGGAGACATGGTAAGATGTATTTATTTTTGTTGGAACCAGATCTAATCCCTCGCGTATATGGAATGCAATTAAAACGATTATATTCCAATACCTCGACAGAGAAGGTTCGTTATCAGGGTTTGACATACAATCATCAGCTCATGTCATTGCAGGGTATTTTAGTGTTTGCTACTTAGTGATAGCGCGTCCCAAGGCGACTTAATAATGGTTTCACTTTTAACTACCATGCACCAAACACGACATTCCACACGTTCACATTATTCTGACAATGGGTGAACCAGTCTAACCAGATTTACAATTGTGGAAATGTTTGTAGGTTACGCTTTGAGTAAGTTAGAGCGAAACTATACATACGCAAATATTTCTAAACGTATTATGTAGATAATAGGTATGGTTGATATATTTGAAGTTAAAACCATGGCAGCGTGACCATTTCCACACATTGAAATGACAACTTTTACAGTAATCTGATTAACGTCTAGCATTCCTTGTGAAATCCCATCATAGACAACCTTTGTGTTACGATACTGCATTGCTACATCCTTAACAGGATTCATTGCACTTTCGGTATGAAATGTGTTTTTGTGAAAAGTTTGCATTTTAGAATTCTTGTCAATATAGAGGCAAGACACTAGATACTTCCTAAGCTGGTTGTAGTACACAATACTTTTAATTATACACGTAGCGCGACTAGGCTAGGATAGTACAGTTGACCCCGTATCTCATTTGCTTAGAGTGGCAATATAGTGATTAGAGGACCGAGTTTCCAATCTGTCTCTTGCTTTTGGTTTTCGGTTTTGGTTTTATGTCGTTTAACGTCCTTTTCACAGCTAAGGTCATTCAAGAACGGTCTCCCCTGCATGCAAGATGCAAGCGTGTGGTGATTGCGTGTGTGTTTTTTGAGGCTGCAATATGTTCGTGTATTGTCTCCTTGTCATAGCGCGGAACTGATGCCGTCTTTAAAGTGCTACCTCACTGAAACATACTGCGGAAGACAGCAGGACATCCCACCCAGTATTGCACTTTTCAATTTCAATTAAAGTCCGTTACTTTCAATTGCTCTATATTGCGCTATTTATAGATTTTAAATGAAGAACAGCGGGCTAAATATTCATTATAACTTCTTTTAATATATACTGTCCATGTCATTTCCAGACAAACGAGGAGTTCGTGAAGAAAATGAACGGTTACCGCATGAGGACGACCCCCGTGAATGCTCCTACCTACATGCGCCCTTTAAATTCTGGTGATCTTCCAGACACCGTTGACTGGCGTACAAAAGGATTCGTGACCCCCGTCAAAAACCAGGTTTGTTCATTGCGATGGATGCTGCAACTCTGTGTACTGTTATATACTCTTGATGTTTTGTTAACATTGTCTTTTTCTGTTACAATTTGTACAATTTGTGCATCTTTGTAAATGTACCGTCACGTTTTTGGGTTTTATTTTGTTGAACGTCCTTTAAAGGGCTAAGGTAATTTAAGGACGTACGTCCACGTGTGCTGTGTAAGCATGTATACATGAACGTTTGCTAGGTATGTTGGTTGTACTCAATAGTTTGTGTATATAAACGCAATATGCACCCGTGACTCTGTATTCGTTTTCATGTATAAGTATAAACAGCTCGCCCATGGTCGTATTTCTATGTGTTGAAAGTGATTTAAACTGATTTTCACTTGCAATACTTAACATTTTCTTTACACCATAACCTTATGCTATATGGTTGATGAC
This sequence comes from Crassadoma gigantea, assembly GCA_032360845.1. Classification (NCBI taxonomy): domain Eukaryota; kingdom Metazoa; phylum Mollusca; class Bivalvia; order Pectinida; family Pectinidae; genus Crassadoma; species Crassadoma gigantea. Next base: position 11,887 of record JAULCA010013679.1, read on the forward strand.
GTCACAATATTAACTACAGGGTCAGTGCGGTTCGTGCTGGGCATTCTCCACAACCGGTTCCCTGGAGGGTCAGCACTTCAAGGCTAACAAGACCCTTCCTTCACTCTCAGAACAGAATTTAGTGGATTGTTCCAGGCCGCAGGGTATACCTTATTACTTCAGCTTTATAAATTTGAACAATAAATTTCATCAGGAGAATACTTTTTTTTGCTAATCTTTCATGTAGCATGAACGCAATTTAATGATATCTATATTCCATGAACTCCACCATGGTTTCAAGAAAAATATTGATGAAACAGATGTGCGCTGATATCAATGACGATTACTAAACGTTTGTCCCTGAAGAGATGATTTTTCGTTATATAATGCGGGTTAAGCGTTAAAATGACACCTCGAAATGCGTTTCGTTGATTACTGAACTGTATCTCTTCTGATGTGTTCACTTACGGACTTTCTATAAATTACTAAAAAAAAATTTTGGCGTGTTACTAATTACGAATAAGTTAAAAGATAAATGTAATTACAGAGTACCAACACAATCAGTGCTCTATAAGTTGCAACAAAATAATAGTGTATTTTACTGAATGATCTCTCAGGTAACCAGGGTTGTCAAGGCGGTTTGATGGACCAGGCATTCAAATACATTAAAGACAACAAAGGAATCGACACCGAGGCATCGTACCCCTACAAGGGAATTGTAAGTACCACGTGATACTCTTTAATTTACTTTGGGCTATAGAGTTTGTCACCCTTTCAATATTTAAAGTCATTCAATGGCGTACATGAGCCTCAACGTGTGTTGTTTGATCATATAGATGTGTATGTGCCGGATGCAGGGTATGCTACTGTAATTGCCTTCATGTGATAGCGGTTTAGTTAGGTTAAGTATTGTTTAAAGTCCTATCAGCAGCTACGGTCATTGAAGTGCATTTTATAGCGAGGATTTGATGAAAACTTCAATTCTCTAAACATCTGAGGTCATACACGTATACATGCATAAGACAAGTGTCTACAGAGACAACGACGAAAAGAAAAAGTTTTGCAAAGGGGGCATCAGACAAAAAGTCTGGGAGAAGATATACGAATACGTCTCTCCTATCCCCTTTAATGGTATAAGATGCCCCATATTAATCACCCACTATAATATGTTGAGGGATACTTCCTTGCGAGTATGATATCGGTTATATCGTATCTTTCTTTAACAAGAACCCCGAAGATTGGCTACACAATTAATCAATGTCTGTGTATGCTTTCACTCGGGGAACATCAGTTTGGTACACAGCCTCACTATGATACCTGTGCATTGGTATTAATTTCGAGCTTACAATGTACCATACAGACACTTTCAGACATAACATCGAATGTTTTGTTCAAAATATCAAAAAAAGTGGGTTTCGTGTCTTAAATATGTTTGAATTATAAAATACACATATATTTCTTTAATTGTAATTAATGTCAAGCCGAGCTGAAATATCAAACGTTTTACGCAATAGTTATTATTTTTATCTTCATATGTGCATTATGATATCTAGAGATTTGAATGAAACAATAAAGTACATTTCAATTTCACAAAAAACTCATACCATGTTCTGGTATCTTTTTACTTCGACAAAGTACATTTTAATTTTCACAGAATGGCAAGTGCGCCTTTACGCCAGCTAATGTCGGAGCAACAGACACTGGATTCGTTGACGTCAAGACCAAGAGCGAGTCAGATCTGCAAAGCGCTGTTGCTACTGTGGGACCCATCAGCGTTGCCATTGACGCCAGTCACATGAGTTTCCAATTATACAGAACAGGAGTGTACCATTCATTATTCTGCAGCGAGACCCGACTGGACCATGGTGTGCTAGCCGTTGGATACGGAACAGAGGACAGCAAGGACTATTGGCTAGTCAAGAACAGGTCAGTTATAAACTATATGTAGGTTTGGTTTTCTTTAAAGTTTTAGAAATAAGCGTTCACAGCTAAGGCCTTGTTGCTTTGTTGTCACCACCTTAGTAATCACCACTTTTATTTCTAAATCAAAATGGCGGATGTCATCAATACAACAGGGGACGCTTACACTTCCGATACACATTGTTCAAAAAGGTCCTTGTTAAATTGTCCTTTGTTCATATATCGCCATAGATTTTTAGCTTTTAAGTTTGAATAATGGTGTCGTTGACGCTCTCTTCCATTCCTTGTGATCTGAAGCCAATCTCAAGGTACTGACTCATTGAAATAACATGCAGATTAGTTTCTTTCGGTGTGAAACATTACTTATTTTCATAGACCGCGCGATTGAAGCTGCATGAGGTCACGTACTGTATTGTAAATAATAAACACCCATATAGAACATGAGTTGTTTATGTCTTAATGTAACAAAGAATATATCAAATAGTTTACCTATCGGTTTCGAATACCACATACTCTGACTGAATTATTAGTTCTATCGTCCATTTAATCACTTTAATTTTCAATGTAAATCGGATGCAAAATGTGTATGGATTTACTGATAACAGTTAATTTTACGTATAATTATATCTTTTTCTGTTCTGTTTTTTTTTTCAGCTGGGGAGCATCATGGGGCGAGAAAGGATACATCAAAATGTCAAGGAACAGACGCAACAACTGTGGTATCGCTACTCAAGCCAGCTACCCCACTGTATAAGTCATTCTTTACAGACGGTTCAATAACAGAAAGAGACAGTTATTACGAGTCCCTGTGAACAAAAATGATTCCAAAAATGGTGATGCCTGTTATTTGTAATTCATAATAAAAATGTTGTTTTTATTAAGTTTGCTGTGTATCTTGTACTTTGGTAGTTTCCATTTTCAGGTGTGAGATGTATATATTTAGGTTTCCTTAACACATTTCCAACACATTTGAATGTTTGGTACCTGACGTCTTAGATCGGACCAATATGATCCTTTAATGATCCTGATGTCTGGTAAAACACTTATTTTGAAAAATAATGAACATAACAATCTTTGAGATTTAAATTTCATTGGATGAAGGAATATGCTGTTTGATGTAAGCAGCTTCATACCTTGGGTATAACGAATACAATCTATACTGACGTTAGATAAAAATATTAAAGAAAGAAACCAGCTATGCTGGTTTTTATAAAAAACTGTCTTAGCTCTACGGGTTGTTTTTCATAGATTCAAAACGGAATTTTGCATAACATCAGAAGCAAATAGGAAGGTATTTAGTTAAGGTTAGGCTCCCTCATCAGCCTCAAAACAATTGACATGACTTAATTTTCCTCTCTCCTTAGCCCATACCCTAAATAGAATAAGATTAATTTATTTCAACCATATGGGTTTGTACGTGTAAAAATTGAGCGGGAAAAGTAACAAGCGTTGCTATGTAAAGAAATAAATTACACTTTGTTTCATGCATTGGTGTTTGTAGCTAGGAAAGCGATTCCCTTGACAACCCACGAATGTTATATACATGCCTGGGTAATTAAATGTGTATAGAAAAAAAGTAAAGTAAAACCATTAGTCATGACATCATTTTAATAGACAGTAATACATCATTCAAACAAACAAAAGACAGTTAAGTGTCCCGTACATCTTTGCTGACCACACACCTTTAAGTGCTTTTTTGTTGTATATCGTCCCATCGAGGATAGTCTTTGAGAAACTTTTCACAAATTTTTTAAAACATTCTAAAACATGCCTTGTCCTTTTATCACAAGATCGTCCTATGTAAGAACTTTGTCAATCTGCGTAGTGCTTTGCCGGTTTTATGTGAGTCCACTCTTTCCACATGCAACGGGTACAATAAAGAAATAAATTATAAATGACCCACACGTCGGGCTTCTCAAGCATTTTGTATTTGTGAAGGAAATTTGGTATAGATTGGTGTGATAGGGTTAACGTCCTATCAACAGCAAATGTCATTTAAGGACGTGCCGCTGTGTGTAGTATTTAAGTGTACATAGGTGTATGTGTGCTGGATTTTATTTGTACAACGGAAGTGAAATACGTTGTCATGCTCCGTGGTATTCAAGTCCCATTTACTCAAAGTCGAAATCGAGGTCAATAGACATGGTAGCCATCTTCTCCTTAAATACAGCATCAAATGCCTCGTTCTGATTTACTGTCAGTTTACCTTTCCAATCTCCGACAATGCCTGCAAATATAAAAATATTTGTTTGCTATTTCTGAAAATAAAGAAACTCAATCAAACTTATTCTGATCACATGACTATGTTTTACCTTTTAATTGTTTCATTACTGAATAAACCTGTAGCTTGAGGAATGATATAAACCTGCTGTATGCCACTCTTTCTTTTCCTTTCAAGACACTCGTCTCAGTATAGCCTTAGACATTACAATGACACAAAAACCTGAAGAAACTATTTTCACAACTTATAACATGGATGACATATACTCAGCATTATGCTTTACTTCGACGTCAGTAAGTACTTGTGAGTCCTATGTCTCTCTATACATCAGTTTCCACATAACCCTACCTGTTAAGTGGACTTCAAGTTTCATACAAACATATACAGTATCCATGTTTACAGTGTATGACAGTTTGATTATCAGATGACCCTTAAGGTGATCCTGTCATTATTCGTATGACCTCAAGTCCGGCGTAGATGCACAGTTATAAATGTTTTAAGTGAGTTTTGCAAAGATGTGAAACCAAAAGGAAGTTTAATGTTTATTATGTTCTGCTTAACATTCAACTATTATGGAACTAATAAATTGGCTGGTTAGCTGGTTGGCTGGTTTGTCGTTAGGGTTTAACTTCCAACAGCATACATACACTCGTTATTATCATTATCATTATTAAATGCTTGACGGCCAATAAACACAAAACAAGTCATTGGGGCCAAAAAATGGTTGAGAAAAAACCGAATGCAAAATAAAACCATCAAACTTAAAGGTTATAAGAAAAACGTCAATTTGAATACTGGAAGTGTCTATGATGACTCAAATTTCATTAAAAAGAATAACACTTTTCAGATAGCCTAACATTGAAGAGAAAGGAATGTTTTTAAAAAAAGATTTATAACATGTAATGTTATTAAAGAATTTTTTTTGAGTTAACTTAAAGTCGACACAATATAACAATAAGGGCTTTTACTGTAAATGGTTCCTGACACGCTATTCATTGAGGCTTGACATCACGTTTAAGTAAATAACAATGACTCGTCTTCGGATGGATCATTCATACATACACACAAACACGCTAACATGACACACATTGAGACACTTCCTATACATGACCTTAGCTGTGAAAAGGACGTTAAAACACACACAAATCACAAAAAAATTAACCTTTTAGTACTAATCTTATCAGCCCATTTTTTTGAAATATACTTTTCTATTTAATGAAAACGAAATATATGAAACTATATCATGACTGGCTCTACGGAAAATATAAATAAATCTAAATATAAAATATCATTACGATGTAACTGAAATTAAACTTGCGATCATATCGATCTACGTTTGTTTTACAAGTATTACCTTTACGATAAATTGGAAGTCTCCCATCCTTGATCCAAGTTGAAAATTTGGTTGTTCCTCCTTTTGGTGTATCGTGTTCACTTTTTAGGTTATCAAACGACAATGCATGTTCCACCTGCCTTAGAAATTTCTCATCGTGGTCTACTTCAAGGAATTTTGCCAATTTGACAATATTTGGAAATAAATCCTAGAAAGTAAATTTTAAAAAACATGTAAAATGAATTCACAGTAATTTTCTTACTCAATTTATATGAAATAATGTATTAATGTTTTTTCATGATCTGTAGAATTTGAACAAATATTAGGTTACTTATAAGCTGATATTTTTTACAGATTTGGGGTGTTTGAATGGCTTATTGGACAGTGCTTTGTCTTTCAACAAGACGGTCTGGGTTCGATTCCCGAATCCGGCGTGATTTTTTTTTTTTAATTCCGATTTCTTCCCGCATCAAAATCTTCTGTGCGCTTCTATCAGAGCCAACAGTGATTTTAATTGGAAAACATCTGATTCATCGCAAAATATATTAAATTTATAACTGTCTCAGGTTTCTTGTGTACCATAAAAAAGAGCTTACAGTATCTTTTTACAGTCAGAACAAAAAGTTTATACCCGTTTTAAATTCTCGTATCGCAGGTATAGACAATTCAGATTAGGATTCATCTTCTTGGCGCTTTCCCATTCCTTTACATGAGTAAACCACGAGGCTCCACCCGTGGGAACTAAAATGCAAATTAAAATAATTCCAATAATTTGGTTGTTTCGTATAATTGATGTTTGATTTGCATGCGTTTCGCGTCAAATTAACATTAAAGCTTATCGTTAAAATGTATGTTATTATCGATGATTGATTTTAATTTTATTTTGTTTAATGTACTATTAACAGTTAGGATCATTTAAGGACTTGCCGCTATCTCTACTCGAAAACAAAAAGTCTACATACTTTCATCTGACAGAAAGCAATTAAGCAATCCGTTGAAATCCCCTTTATATAGCGGGTTGTCAAGTTTTTTCTGGTATTCGTAAAGAGAGCACAACACATCTTTTGGATTTCTCAAAACGTGGACCACTTTAGCATTTCCATGTTTCACTTTTTCTGGGATGAGTGGGTAGGACAAGTGGGTTCCGTAAGTTCTCTTCGATGTCAGTTTATTCATTTGTAATAAATCGTCAAATTCAAGCTGAAATGGTGATCCGTGGTACTCTAAAGATTTGTTTCGCAGCATCATGATCATGCTATACACCCAGTGAGTACCTACAATGATAAAGGATGTAGGTTATAAAATAAAACACGACTAAGGAAAGAGGCTTCAACTGTCAACGAAATATGTGTGGGTACTTTTTCGTGGTGTAAAGCGATTCAGATCGTTTCATGGTACAAACGTTTTGTGGATAATCTATATTAACAGACAGAAGACACGTTTATCATACGATTTCATACGATTTATTTTCGAGGTTCAATATTAATCACAAAAAACACGAATGTTTATATACAACGGACATTTTATGCAATACAGAACAATTAAACGCGTTTGAACTCCCTCCAAAGTGCTAAAAAGTTTATATTTTGACCTTTCAGCCTTGACCGATTATTATAATCAATCGTTGGAACACAAGCAATGACGCATACATATGAAATACAAATAATGTATACCTCATCCAATAGTTCT
>JAULCA010013790.1:8779-19015 GCA_032360845.1 Crassadoma gigantea
CTTGATCAGTAAGATCACGATCGACTTAGCCATTCACTTGACCAGTAAGATCACTATCGACTGAGCCATTCACTTGATCAGTAAGAACACGATCGACTGAGCCATTCACTTGATCAGTAAGATCACGATCGCCTGAGTGATTCACTTGACCAGTAAGATCACTATCGACTGAGCCATTCACTTGATCAGTAAGATCACGATCGACTGAGCCATTCACTTGATCAGTAAGATCACGATCGACTGAGTGATTCACTTTACCAGTAAGATCACTATCGACTGAGCCATTCAGTTGATTAGTAAGATCACGATCGACTCTACCATTCACTTGACCAGTAAGTTCACGATCGACTGAGCCATTCACTTGATCAGTAAGATCACGATCGACTGAGTGATTCACTTGACCAGTAAGATCACTATCGACTGAGCCATTCAGTTGATTAGTTAGATCACGATCGACTCAACCATTCACTTGACCAGTAAGATCACGATCGACTGAGCCATTCAGTTGACCAGTACGATCACGATCGACTGAGCCATTAACTTGATCAGTAAGATCACGATCGACTTAGCCATTCACTTGACCAGTAAGATCACTATCGACTGAGCCATTCACTTGACCAGTAAGATAACGATCGACTCAGCCATTCACTTGATCAGTTAGATCAATATCGATTCTGCATGGCTGTTTAGTTTTTAGACTAATTAATGGCTAGTAGAATACTAACTCCATGAACAGCAACATGAGGACAAAGTAATGTTTACCAGCTAATTTACTTTGGAATAAATGAAACAGAGGCATATTATCATGAGTACTAATGATTGTTTATTTGGTAATCATCTATTGACAGCTAAGGTTAGTTAAGGACGTTCTACGATGTGTGTAGTGTACCTTATAGTATGTCATGGCAAGCGCACCAAACGCAGTACCCTAACTGGTCACATTATCATGACAGATGTAAATGACATGCAGCGGTTTCTCGAAATTCTGGTTGTTGGACAGAGAATAACAACTGCCAATATAAGGACTTTGCTATAGCCCAGTCGAAGGACAGAACCAACTATATTCCTCACATGGAGGAATGCTTAACAACACAAAAATGATTAGCCAAAATTGAGGTAGTGCAAAGTAAAGTGTAACTGAGTATACAGATTAAAAGTTAGATCCAAGCTGACGAGTGTGTTTAAACATGAATGCTACCAAATTGCTATTACAGGAAAATCCCTGACAGGAAAGGAAGAGATGGACTGCTCACCTTCTGTATTCTCCCTATTGACCAGTGTGGTGGGATTGTACCTAGTCAGCATAGCTTTAGGGTTCATCCGATTACGTCTGCAGATAACCTGCCCCGGTATAAAGCCAACATGTGATTTGTTACATTTAATTAGCCTTCCTTTTTTTATCATTATTGTATCTAAACGCTCTTCTAATATACTATATCCCGCTTTCCCCTGACTTCGCTAGTTGTTTATATAGTATTTCTTTCAGCTGCTAGTCTGAATAGTAAAACGCATTCTCCGGCAGGTTCCGTTTTTCTCTCACAGAAATGACGGATTCTATCAGGTAAGAGGAATGCAGAGCTTGTACTGACACTGCCCCTCCCCTCTCAAACCCTAACCCTAGGTTATCAATCGTGGAACTCTGATGCAGACACAACTTTTAAAAGAGTGATTGGTTTTCTGTATTGCAGTTCGGAACATAACTGTTACAAAACTTATATGTGTCTTTCCCTGGATGAGGTATTTTCCCCCTAGGCATGAACTCGGGAAATTGACCGGTTTCTGGGAAACTGGAAACGTGCTATACCCCTGAGGCGCAATCGTTAAATATTAACTTATAAACACATAATTTTTGCTTGTGAAAATAATCTTTTAAATTATGTTCTGTTAATTATTAAGCTCTAAGTTAGCTCCAAATTGTGCTGAAATTGCGCTCGGTTATAAGTAAGTAATGGTGGCTTCTATATGTACGTTTTTGCATATCTTGAAAACAAACTTAAGCCTCCGAGTGCACGGGTATGCTTTGGGATATTTCATATTTCGTGTATATGAACTCAATACGGCAATAATAAGTTTAGCTCTTAGTCATTAAGGACGAGCCCTTTCGGTGAAAGGTGAAACAGTGCAATAATTTGTCCCTTTGTGGTAATGGGCGAGTCTTTTCGGGGAATAACTGCAATAATGTGTCCCCTTGCGGAAATGGACGAGCCCTTTAGGGGAAATTATCATTATATCCGCTAGCTTAAGTGGGAAGTCCTTAGGGAAATGACTGTTGTGTACCTAAGTCGTTATCGACGTGTCCTTACAGAAAATGATCGTTGCATCCCCAGTCGTAATGGACGAGTCCCTTCAGGAAAACCTAATGGTGTCCCCTAGTCATAATGATCAATTAATCCGTACATTCCTACATTATAAAGGACGAGTCCATCATGGAATCATCCCCATGTCCTATGGTCGTAATGGACGGATACCTTGATGGAATACCTAACACTCCTAGTTAATATAAGACCTGCAACCATTGTTTACCATTAAGCGGGTCTAAAGTCCAGTAATGACGAGGTAATTATCGAGTGGTGCTGATAACCCTCGCAGTCTGTCGCTATCGACCGTCTCCTACAGGTCCGGTAGTCATATATGTATATAGCTGAGGGCTTCCGATTGAGTTTAAATCCGCAAAAATAAAAGATGGAATGATCCCTGTTGTCAGGATGTATATACTGTATGCTATCGTTTCGTGTATTATTCTGTGAACTGCGATGAAGTATTCCGATGGAGGCAGTGCTCAACACTCTGCAAACACACTGATAGCGTCCTATTGAGATTCGGTATCATAATATAATCACCAGACCCCTTATTATTTATAAACCATCTGCCAATGGAGGCTGTAAATGACGATCAATAGTTAAACATCTTATATATACTTTCTGCGAGTGTTTTTCGAGAAGGGAACAGTTCTTGAACTCCCAAAGGAGTATAACGATAATCTATATTCACGTTCATTGGCACAATAAACAGTTCCTAGGTAGGTTGTTACAGGACGAAAACTGATAAATATGATCGACGTATGATGGGGCTAGGATCAGACTCCTAAACATTTTCTTAGCAATTAAGAAATCATCATGAAATGAATCCATTAATATTATGGCGTAACAAATATTTCCAGTTTTGGGGTCTGCGTCACAGTAACGGGGGTTACAACATAATTTTGTTATGAAACATTTCATCTCATTGTTAAGTTGACAAATAATAACCCCCAAAAAGTTTGGGGAAAAATAAAATGGTGTCAGCCATCATACCTTAAAAGCGTCAACACATCGTTCCCTATTTCAAGCATTAACCTTCACGCACCAGGCTAGCTTCATTCCTCATTTTAAGCATTAACCTTCACGCACCAGGCTAGCTTCATTCCTCATGTTAAGCATTAACCTTCACGCATCAGGCTAGCTTCATTCCTCATGTCAAGCATTAACCTTCACGCACCAGGCTAGCTTCATTCCTCATTTTAAGCATTAACCTTCACGCACCAGGTTAGCTTCATTCCTCATTTTAAGCATTAACTTTCACGCACCAGGTTAGCTTCATTCCTCATTTCAAGCATTAACCTTCACGCACCAGGCTAGCTTCATTCCTCATTTCAAGCATTAACCTGCACGCACCAGGCTAGCTTCATTGCTTCATTCCTCATTTTAAGCATTAATCTTCAGGCACCCGGGAAGCTACAATTTATATCTTATAAAGTTATTTGTTGTTAGTCGAAAAGAAATGCTTTGAAAGTAAATTTGTTTTTATCCATATACATGTATGTGTATGTGACTACGGGTCTGTTTTTACCTGGAATCATATTCCCGGTGTGTATCTGTTTGTATGTTAAGACCCCGAGCTAAGTCACCAGGGGCCAATCCTGCTAGTAACATCGTATGTGTTACTTCATGCCTCAACTGTTTCTATCTTATGTCCTAGGGACTAATTAGCAAGTTGCGGAAATGAACCCAGTGTCTTGTCCTAGCATCATGATTGCATTAGTCTCTTTATTCAAAATATTGTGAGATATGATTATGAAGTGGGGTTATCTATTACAATGTAATTACATGTTATAAACTAGAGACTTAGTCCCCAGGGGCGGTTTCAGACCATGAGACTGATTTTAGGAGCATTGACGAATATATTTCATATTGGTCAGAAAATGTCTAATACTTTAGAGGGTATTAATACTTGAGAGGTCGTTTGGATATTTTTAAAATCAATTAACCTTGCATGAACTTAACTATTTGTTATGTTAAAGACACTTACTTTAGCACACTATATAGCCATTTTCCCAGCAAGGTACATGCAAAAACCATTACTTTCTCATAAGTTATTGTTTACACATTTGACAACTTTTATCTTGAGTATGAATCAAACTTTCGGCAAAGTGAAGAAGTTGGTCAGTATTGATTGAAGAAAGGTTTATGTAGTAAAAACCCAGCAAAGTGTGTATGTAATATTTCGATGCCTAGACCGGTTTATACTCTGACAAGACCGGTTTATACTCTGTCACTTTCATCAGACAAATGGCCAGTTAAGTATATGTACACAGAGGTGTTAAATTTGTACGCGTTAGTAAAACATTATCGATGTCGATTTGGCTACTCTACACTTAGATATTATATATATACGTGCAATACGAGGACGAAAACCAACAAATCGATTCCGCTGTACGTAGGGTTGTAAAATATGTACGACTTGGTAAAATAAAACTGACGTCGATTTGGGTTCCCTAACAGAGTATGTGAACTTAGTTGTTGCTCAACAGATCTGATGTAATTGTAACAGAGCAACTGAGCAGAATCACGTCGTTGGAGCTTAACAAACATGTGGATACCCCGAATCGGCCCTCAAAAGGATACCAAAATACTGTTAAGGCAAGGAGAATAAGAAGAAAAGGCCAATCGAGGATAAGACCAAAATGTACAATGATTATCCAAAACATTGAGAGGATATATCGTGCCAATGGCACAACTACGGCCAAACACGGCGCGTGACTCTCTGTTTCTTTTGTACACCAAACTGATATAACCGCGTGCAAAGCGGGATACAAGAAATGAAACGCATTCTATATCAGAGAAACTGGAGGTAGTTTTAGAGTCCAACTTCATGAACACCAGAATGCTACACACAAACTAAAAAGGGAAAGAAATTCAGCCGTTCAGAAGAAGTCTGATCAGGAAAACTCAAAAGGATTGGACATAAAGAGAAAGATATTGTTTTCCAGCGGAAGATATATAAAACAGTTTTAAATCGAGATGAAGGGACTCATAAACTCTCGCGCATCCATGACTAGGTATTAAACAAAACGTATCTCTTTCGATTTGTCTATGTTTACATACGCTTTTCGCGTTGCCGAATGGACTTTGTTTTTCTATTACCTGTTCGTGAATATTTTACACTTTAGTGTACTGCCGAATCGATCCGACGATCTCAGTCCTACTATCACACATTTATAACAACTAAGTTTACGTGCGCTTTTTGTGTAGTCGAATCGATCTTTGTCTGATAAAGGTGACAAAGTACATACCGGACTAGTCATCGAAAAAGTTATACATAAACACTGTGCTTGTTGTTGTTCGTGAACCTTTCTACTATGGACAAAAGTCACATTATAATATACTTGATTGTCCTTTTTTCCAATAAGCTACAGGCAAAATATCGTTAATCTACACCTCAGAGTTTTACAGTAAATTACTGTAATCTTAAAAGTATGCCATGTTAATCTATTAAAACACATAGCACTCCACCACGGCATCATACAAGTACAGATTATTGTAGGTCTCATTGTTCTGTTTAATTGATAAGTTGTCGACAGAGTCACGACAGACAGACGACTGACGTCACGCAATCTATCAGGCACTCTTACATGAGATAAAGGAACTTCCTTATGTTGAGCTAAGTTAACCACAATTGTATATAAACGTATTTCTGGTTAATAGGGACCGTATCAACGGACATGCTGGCTCCCAAACAAAGATAGTCTACTTATCGTAATATTACCAGAAGCGTCTGTGTTTGGTTAACCTACAGAGGGCGTGGAGCAGTCAACAGTCCCATCACTGGTACTGTACAGCTTATCTCGTTATATCGATGGTCGTTATACTTCCTTATAGAGTAACCGGATATTTCATGTTGTAAATATGAAAGGATCCTGTGGAAAATCAGTACCAACTAAACAGGATTTAAAATCTCAATAAACATTGTTTTATTGTTAAATCAATAAACTTATTGCACATATAATATACCAGTATTAGTATATATTTATCGAATCCCCTATACAAACCTCTGTACAGGATGAACCATTAAACTGATGCAGTTTTGCATACTCTTTCTTTTGTATAAACATTGCATAGCAACCAAGCGATTTACTATCAATTAAAATCCGTTTTAAAGGCGCAATTAAAAGTCAGGCTGTGATCAACATTTATTTGGTTAGAATATTTGGTTGTGCTATGACGGATTCGGGATGAAGTGCGTCTAATCTGTGTTCTACCTATTTCGTATTGATCTTTGTTTTGCTGTCTTACATGTTTTATATCATTCAGATCTATTAGCGGTAGTAAAACGCCTGTCAAATCTTTGTGTCGTTTCGTTTAACTATGCGCTGACTTTCCGATTATTTACCCTGCGACAAACCGCCTATCTGATCTATTGACTACACTTTTGTACAAAAAGTATAAACACAATGATGGACGTCTGTCTAATCCACGTACTGGACACACGACCTCTTACACAGCAATGGGTACGCAGGGTAATCAAACGTCTACCAGATCCACATAATGAAAATGATTTCTTTTGTACAGATATATCTGGATCTATCTGCTGTGTTCGATGTCATCGATCACGCCATGTTGTTTGCCTGGGATATCCGTACGGTTTTTCTGCTAACGAACTTTTCTGTTTGACAGACAGGAGGCTTCGCGCAGCAGCAAGCAATGCTGTCGCTGATGATACAAGTCTTGACAGTTGCGTTCCGGAAGGATCTGTGCTGGGACCAAAAAAGTACAGTCTTGATTCGGAAATAGATTTGCAACATTTTATGGCAGACAACCATTCCATGAGACAATAATGTGATTTCAACATTTCCCAATCAATGCGACTTTTTGACATCTTAAAATGAATCGTATCTGTTCAATATCAATGCATGGAATAGTTTCAGTAGTAAATTGAAATTAAGCATATTTTGTTGTGTTCCTCCCAAAATATAAATAAAAAGACCACCTCCGTATGACACCTAAGATTTGTCACCATCTCACTTGTTGTGGATATAGAGGACGAAGTCGATTGTTCTGTTGTATGGAATCAGTTACATTAGTCACTTCATCGCTCTACTTCCAAGTCCTGTATGTCGGCTATGTCCATAAGTGCCAATAGACGCCTTTAAGCCACTTAAGCTAATCGTATACATAATATAAACATCTTGGCTTTTTTTATTTCACGAAGAAATCAAACAGTTTCTTTGATATCATGTTGGCGACCAAAACACTTGCCAATAGTGGTTTTTTTAATCTCTCAGCAGTCGCCATCTATGATATACGTAACACGCATTGGAATACAAGATCAACTGCGACATGTCAACATGAAACATTCCATAAAACTCACGTCTGACGTAGACAGTTACACAATATGACAGTAACTTGATTTAACAGTACTAATAGAATACAAAAGATAATTGGACTTAATGGAGCAGCAAGCAGAGCCAGCGGCAAGACTGTATGTATAAGAATTCTTGTGAAGTTTCAGAATTCAATATCAACCAGGCAGGTCCATATCGATTGTATTGCATATTCATCATACAAATATTTAAGTATAGCTGGAATATTGGGGTCAAGACATATGGACCTTTGTTCTTATTTCCCTTTTTATTCCCAACTGAGCAAATCACTTTTTCTGAATAATGGACCCAATTGATTTAGCCCACAATGTAAAACTAATCAAATTCATCATTCTCTCGTTTGTTTATAATTATCAGATGGAATATAAAATCCCTTGAGCTCTTCATGGAACTTTCTCGATATTAAGATCACCAGTTAGCAAACTACATTGTACATGTACACTTGACCATGGTTGTACTTAGATGAAGAAACAAGCTAAAAGAGAAGTTTTTTTAGATTCACCCCAATTAATAATTATAATGCTAATAATATACAACATTTGATATAGCGCCCTATCTAGCTAACCTAAGCCACTCTAAAGCGCGTTACAGTACAAAGATAAACAATTGATAAATTAGCATATGCATTAAATCAATACAGTTTTGAGGAATTCGCAGGAGCTGCCTTATCAGGCGCTAACTACTAGTCCTATGCCACCTGGCTAATATCTCCCTATGTGTGTGCATGTATGCCTGCGTGTGTGTTGGAGATGTAATGTGTTTTGTTTGTAGTAGGACCGTGCTTCCAACGGCATCATTTATAGTGCCACCTCACTTGAATGCTACAGCACAGATAACTTAACATCCACCCCAGACCAATGTATACTCCACCCGGGTTGTTGGAGTTGTGTGGGCAGGAGAAAACACTTTCTCTGAATATCCATGCGTACGCCGACTTCTGGGATCGAACCCCGGCTGGCTGGGTGGAAAGTCGGATTGTTAACCACTCAACCAATCCGCCAATTCAGCTGTATTTGCTTGTAGATGTGGTATAGATGAGCGTTATCATAACAAAAGGTGTGCAATGTGTGGGAGTAAGTGTATTACAGATATCTGAGGAAAAACTAGCTGGCTGGCCTTGTTTACTTTTGTAAAAAGAAGACATTTGCATTCAAGTGTTAAATTTAAAGATGTTTAATATTATTTCGATTCTAGTGTAATGTGATCATTTACGTTTTTAACACAATAGTTACAATACCAAAAACGCATTTTAAACAAAACTGTTTTCCGGAATTGAAGACATAATGTAATAAGCGAACCTGTTTCGTTTTCAGCATGACGTCTCTTGGAGCTCTAAAAAGGACATGTTTACATCCAACTGACACGGATGCTTTGAGTTAGGATAACCAATAATCTTGTTAAACGTCAACCCGACACGGATACTATGGGTTTGGATAACCATTATTCTTGTTAAACGTCCAACTGACACGGATGCTATCAGTTAGGATAACCATTATTCTTGTTAAACGTCCAACTGACACGGATGCTATGAGTTAGGATAACCATTATTCTTGTTAAACGTCCAACTGACACGGATGCTATCAGTTAGGATAACGGTTATTCTTGTTAAACGTCCAACTGACACGGATGCTATGGGTTAGATAACCATTATTCTTGTTAAACGTCAGCCCGACACGGATACTATGGGTTTGGATAACCATTATTCTTGTTAAATGTCCAACTGACACGGATGCTATGAGTTAGGATAAGAATTATTCTTGTTAAACGTCTAACTGACACGGATGCTATGGGTTAGATAACCATTATTCTTGTTAAACGTCCAACTGACACGGATGCTATGGTTTAGATAACCATTATTCTTGTTAAACGTCAACCCGACACGGATGCTATGGGTTAGATAACCATTATTCTTGTAAAACGTCAACCCGACACAGATGCTATTGGTTAGGATAAACATTCTTCTTTTTGAACGTCCAACTGACACGGATGCTATGAGTTAGGATAAGAATTATTCTTGTTAAACGTCTAACTGACACGGATGCTATGGGTTAGATAACCATTATTCTTGTTAAACGTCCAACTGACACGGATGCTATGGGTTAGATAACCATTATTCTTGTAAAACGTCAACCCGACACGGATGCTATGGGTTAGATAACCATTATTCTTGTAAAACGTCAACCCGACACGGATGCTATGGGTTAGATAACCATTATTCTTGTAAAACGTCAACCCGACACGGATGCTATTGGTTAGGATAAACATTCTTCTTTTTAAACGTCCAACTGACACGGATGCTATGGGTTAGGACAACAATTATTCTTGATAACATCCCTTTCAGCCAAAAGCATTGGGAATGTATAGACAACAGGTCTGTGCTGACCTCTATTGGGTGTATATAACTAACAGGTCTGTGCTGACCTCTATTGGGAGTTTATAGACAGCAGGTCTGTGCTGACCTCCATTGGGAGTGTACAGACAACAGGTCTGTGCTGACTTCTATTGGGGGTATATAGACAACAGGTCTGTGCTGACCTCCATTGGGAGTGTACAGACAACAGGTCTGTGCTGACTTCTATTGGGGGTATATAGACAAC
>JAULCA010014012.1:0-18997 GCA_032360845.1 Crassadoma gigantea
AAACGCCCTTCCTTTCGAAGTGTTGAAACGGGCGACTCCTTAAATTACAACAAATACAAAGTAGAAACATAATCAGATATATATAGTTAAATACAGGAAATGTTAACAAACACGATCAGTACATGGTCAGGTATATTCTTATATCATTTGACATTAAGTGTCTAAGGTTAATTTATAATAAACGACATATGAAATAGCATAACTGTAGCTATGTAAAATATTATCATCAATGGGAAAAATACCTGAATAAATATTGTGAATCTACTATAAATTACGGATGTTTGATGGTATGCGTTATGATAACAGCATTTGTTTAACAGTGCAGGCTACCTTTTCCTTCCGTTGGCAAACACAGATGTAGATGAGATTAGGGGAATATAATATAAAGTACTAACTTATTTTCCTGTCTGTCTACACTGTATGTGCAATTGAAAAGTATCAGTGTGCAGCTGACCATAACTTTGTAACTTGGAGTAGAGGAATGAAAATAATATAATCTACTGCAGGTAGAATGTTTACACTATGTAATGACATGTATTTAATTTCATAGTCTATTAGTACACGCAACATAAGTTCATTTGAAGTTACAGAAAGATGAGTTTGTATACATCTAACATAATTAGGATCCCGGAAGTTTTCATGGATGTAGACATATCATGAAAACTATCCTGATAAATTAAATGAAATAAAATAATTTACATTTGATTAAACAGGATTTACCGGTATGATCTGGATAAGGACGTTCTATAGTTCGTTACACAGCCACTATATTTATATATGGACAGACAGTGCTGCATATACTTGAGGGCCAGCTAGGTTACTTCCTTTTTCTGTCATTATGCGTAATAAATAAAATCCCCTCTCGATTTGCCGAGTCACATGCGCAACATTGATGCTTCCCTAATATCTTATACTGTGTTTCATGCCTTGAATTAACATAAAACATGAAAAGATTACATACAAATTAATTATTAGGATTTTATTTATTATAAATGATATTTTAATTGAGTTTCATTAGTGGTAAACTCTCAACAAAAAAAACAAATAAAATTAAATGTAATTTGCATTTTGTTAACCAGGATCATTCCAGTATGTACAGTAAATCTAAATCAGGAAGTTCCACTATTTGTTACACGGGGGACGCGGTGGCCAAGTGGTTAAGGGGGAACTACGTTTGCCATTGGTATAAACAGGCTAATTTGTCATGTGTAAAATTCAAGAGCAACAATCTCCGCACTTCAATCGTGCTTGCATGTTTCATTTGTTAATAAACAATTCACAATTACATAATTGTTCCCCAAAAGTGTTTTTTAAGAAGAAAAAGTGTGTTTTTGTAATTTTTTATGGTTGCATCAACACAGCTTTTATTACGTGATGAAATATTTTTACCATTACATAATTCATTACTCGGATATATGCGGAATAGAAACCTACTAAGATATATTGGTGAAACTCTTTTTGATAACGACAAAAATTCTTCATAAACGCACGTGGGGTTAAAAAATATTTGTCATGCCTCAATTGGATTAGGTTGACTGTGCTTGAATACAATTTGCATGCTTTCTGTGTGCAAACTGTTGTCAGGTGTTTTGGGTATAGGACACCCAAGGCCTAGTGTAGTGAATCCTTACCTGGCTATACAGGTAAACAGTTGCATTGTTAGCTTGAACAAAATTTAACCACCAAAGTAATTTTTACCCCACGTGCGTTCAGGAAGTATTGTTGGCGGTATTAAAAAGAGTTTCACAAATACTTCGGTAGGTTTCCATTCCGTATATATCGGAGTAATGAATTATGTATATGTAAAAATGTTTAATCATGTTATAAAAAGCTGGGTTGGTGAAACCATAAAAAATTACAAAATCATACTTTTTCTTCTTAAAAAACACTTTCTGGAAAAAAACATGAAATTGTGAATTGTTTGTTCACAAATGAAACGTGCAAACACAATTGAAGTGTGGTACGGAGGTTGTTGCGCTTACATTTTACAATAGAAAAATAAGCTTGTTTATACCAGTGGCAAACGTAGCTCCCTCTTAAGGCGTCTGACATTCTGCTACCCTAAACCCTCCACCGCTGGGTCGCGGATTCGAGGCCTACGTTGGGCTGTCGCCAGGTACTGGCCGTTGGTCGATGGTTTTTCTCCAGGAACTCCACAAAACCTGGCACGTCCTTATATGACCATAGCTGTGAATAGGACGAAAAACTCAAATAAACCCAAACATATTCGTTACACAGGCAGAAAAAAATCATAATTTGAGAAAAAACTACATGATCCTCACTGGTGAATGAACGCGTATCACCGGATGTAGTAAAATCCACGTTTATGTATTGAACGCACCGTGCACAGTCACTATATTTATATATGCAAAGATAAGGATGCATATACTTCGGGGACAAATTAAGTTGCTTCCTTTTGCTATCAGTAGATTTGTATCTACTGCTGATATTGCCGTGTAATGAAGAAAATCCCCTCGAGGTTTGCCAAGTCAAAATGCGCAATATTGATACAAATCTCATACTTTGTTTCATGCCTTGAATTAACATAAAACATTGAAAGTTAACACACATACATGTACATATACCTTTACTCCTAAACGTTACAATGCACCTGTTTTGCTCAATTAAGATAACGGCTATCCAATTTTAGATTTGCTGTAAACTTACTCACATCCATCAGTCATATGTCGTTTCTTTCTAAGATTTATGTTTCCTGGTTATTGAAAATTAAAAAAAAGTTCAACGGAAGCAAAATAACATGCCATATCTACCCGAATATTTGTCAAAGCATAAATATTTTACCATAAATGAATATATATATAAAAAAAGAGTAATAATCATTGGTATCACTTGGGCTATAAAAACTGCACTACTTTTTAAAGTAGGAAGTATTTGTTAATGAAAACCATTGTCATATGTTGTTTAGTACATATACCTAAATGCTTACATGTGATATTTATATGAGAAAATTGACTATCTGAATCATTTCACCAAGTATCAGTATGACATTTTCTTTCAAAACATTTTATTATATAATATAAGCATAATCATAAAAATGCTGCATTCCAGATTCAGTTTTGTTGTGATTTCCGTGTCATTTTCCTGACGGCCGGTCTTCAACCACATTGTACTTCTTTGTGACATATATCGATCGTGTTTAGATACCAATGTTTAATTAATGTTCCTATCGACGTTTTGTTCAATAATATATATATTAAACATTTTTCAGTCTTGATAATTTTTTCTTATTTTATTTAAGTCGAATTATAAATCATCTTGATCAATGCCGTTTCATAATTGTGATATTTTTTTATTTATCATTAGATAAAATGTACATTATGATATAGATACCCTTTTTAAAATTATAAATCTTTGGATCCGATTTCGTATGGCTGACACGGTGTTTATTGTTGCAATACTTGGTTTGTTTAGAATGCAAATATATTTCTGAGTATATGGGAACCGTGGTAAATTTTTAATCACTCCAAAACCGTTAAAATAACATCTTTGTTTAGAATGCGAAGACTATCTCTATGGAATTGACTGTCAACAAAGTTGTCAGGGCTGTAAGGAAGGAAAGTGTGAAAAGGTCCACGGGGCCTGCTCGAGAGGATGCATATCCGAGATGACTGGTGACTTCTGCAATATCAAGTCTGGTAAGTGTAATGTTTATCGTATATTCATAAAATAATGGGCCGAGGAAGATACTGTCTTCAAATAATACAGATTTACTTAGTAGAAACTGTAAACACGAAATTATTTACATTGACTTATTAACTAAAGAATATATATTCATCATTCTTATTATTAAAAATACCACGCCCTTATCTGGTAATACATTTGTACGATAAAGACAGGGTATATGTGACCGCGCCCCTATCTAATACAACGATAAAGGTAGGGTCCTTGTGACAACACCTATATCAAGGTTTGAAATGACTAAGCGACAACAATACAGTCTATGTGACTTAGGTGACAAAGTCCCTATGACTTGTCGCTAGAACGAGAGTTTCTTTATGATGAAACTCTCTGATTAGATAGGTGTCGTTGATAAATACATGTATGTCTATTTCGACCAATTGCATTGTTATAGCAATTAGCATATAGTTTTTGACAACGCAATGAAGCCAGTGTATGTTGAATGTTTAATTATAATGATTTTGGCCCATAGCACCAAAATAATACTTAGTATGCTTAAGGATTCTTTCTGAAAGTTAGAGTTACTTCAATAAGGGTATATATACTCTACCTTCCACAATGTGTACGCGTGATGTTACTTTAATGCATTGACATAAGTTCAATCTTTAGGCTTTACAAGGCTCGACCCTGCGGAAGAACATACGTTTTTCCTGTCGTATTTCCTTGTCGTCATTTCTGTATTGTGTATTGGGCAGTTACCGCCAGGTTCAGTACATATGTAAGGTGTGTGTGTGGGTCGGGAGGTGGGGATTACTAACTAATTTCATTGAAGGAAACATAAGTGCCATATGCGTAATGTCCATAAGAAAGGAGTTTCACACAGTGAACACACTTACTACAATACAAATGCAGATATTGCCTCGTTTATATTTTTGACTCATGACTGGTACGACTCCAGATGACCTAGAATAGTTTTATTTTAAAGCACATGAAGACAGACTTATTTGAGGTTAACGTTCTTACAATTGCTAAGGTCATATGACGACGGACGCCTAAGAACACACCTAAGATAAAACTGTTTCATTGTGGACAGCTGATCAGTTGTAGTCTTTATAATCAGGGGCAATGGTTTGGGTACTGACCGACCCTTTAGGGGCAATGGTTATATCGTGTATTTTCACGAGGTAGATATAATTTCTGCTGTCGAGCACGTTGCTTTGTTTAAGATGATTATTTATACTTTTGATCACTTGTTATTTGCTCTGTAAAACTACAGTGTTTTGTAAGTTTTGTAAGAAATCAAAATTTCTACGAAAATACATGAACATGTGCGAGCCTGAGAACGGCATACCATTCGATAGCCCGTCGTTACATGTACATGATAGATATACAATAAAAATGTACAATTAAACCTCAGCAGGCTTCGGAAAAGTGCCTCCCCTTATGTTCATAAGACCAAAACATTGTTCGACATGTCCATAGCTTATGTTAATGTTATGCAATAGGATGATATTAATTGAGTTTATCACTTCATCACTTTTAACTAATTCACTTGCATTTTGAATTACCAGAAACTTTAGCGCACATTTCTGATATTTTGTTGAATTCTGTTTCATCCTAAATGTATTACTAAGTTGAATGTCATAACTTAATTTGAATTATATATTTTTATGTAAATTTTGAATACCTCTGCAAAAGAAAATCGTATCCATTAAAGGGAGACTACTGCAATGATTCGATTTTTACAAAACAATCTCACCAATTTTTTGCACAATTATTACGTGAATGTTTTATACATATAAAGGCAGCAATACCTTCTCTTTTAGCCGATAAGCAGCATAGCGTTACTGGTAAACGTTTATTATTTATTATCCGGGCACTGTTTTTTTAATTGGATTTCATTTGTGGAATTTGTTTAATTTTTTAGCAATTTTAGAACGCATAAACCCTGAAAAATTACCAAAACACATTGTATTCTGTAAGTAACAAAATTTTGCCAAACATGTTATTACTTTATTTGCTCTCGAAAGAACATCACAAAGATAGTTTCTAAAATCGGGAATATATTTGACAAATTATTATAGTTCCAGACGACCAAAGTATGTCGACACATACCGTAGCTGCAGTGGGCAGTGTGATCTCTATTGTGGCAATTGTAATAATTGCAGTACTCATTATGCTACACAGGTAAGACCTTTAAATCAGTTAGGTAGTCCATTAGGGAAGACAAATAATCAAATTAAGACAATAACATTTCTAATCTACTAATCTATCCGTAAGACTTTACGTGATTCATTGTTTTAGAAACCACCATATCATAAACCGATGTTATAGTTCAGGGGTATAAGCTGTGTTTCAGAAAAAATTATATAATATACTGTTGTGATATTTGCGGGTTATAGGCTGCATTTATAAACCATACTTTGGTATACGGTTGCTTTATTTGAGGGATATAAGCTGTGTTTCTCAGACATATAGATATAATGCACGGATGTTATATTTGAGGGGTTTAAAAAGTGTGTTTTAGATACATAGATGTAATGTACGGTTGCTCTATTTGAAGAGTATAAGCTGTATTTATAGACAACCACATACTGTACGATTGTTATATTTGAGGGGTATAAGCTTCGTTTCAGAGACATTTATATTATGTACGCTCGTCAGTTTGAGGTAAATGGTGTTTTATAGGCTGTTTTATTTAAATTGTGATTTATTAGAATAACATTAGTGACAACATTAAAGCTGCAGGTTTTAGATTGAACGAAGAACATGTACCAGCCGTCATTAGTTTCATTTGATATTTACAATATTTTTGCCAAAATTTTATAAGCATAATACTTAATCTGTGTTTCCTTTCTTTAGAAGAAGGAGGACTTCAGTTGAAAGATCAGTAGAGTTTCATAAAACTGGTAAGTTTATACATGTTTTTTATCATAAATAAAATATTATTGAAGATAATTAATAGCAAATTCACGGTATATTCAGCTGATACAGTGAAACTACATCATACGTAGATGTGCATGACGGAAAGGATTGGTAATTCAATCATTATACCCCGATATAATTGAAATAAGATAAAATACTATATTGTTGCATTTGCGTTTCTATTATTTACTTTTAGATACCAGTGATATCTGCGACATCGTTTCTCCGAATGTGCAAAATTTTAAAGAAGATCAGGATTCGACAAATATCAACGGTAATTTAATAATAACAAATGAAAAACCAATATATGAATTCATAAATGAAGAGGAAGGGCCAAATGCAGAAAACATTTATAAAAACTTGGATGACGGGATCTCAGTGGGAAGTTTAGCTTCACATCTGAGCACATACCTAGAAGAAACTGATGACAATGTGTCTGAGGATATGGACCAATCAGAAAATGTTTACTCTAACTATGTAGCTACTGTTGATACTGAAATCAATGTTTCTGAATTAACGGAGGTTATAGCGTTCAAGAAGGAGTCAGGTGCTTTCAAGGAAGAATACGCGGTAAGTGCAAACGAATCAAGTGCAATAATATTAAAATGCTAATAAATTAGGAAAATTATTAGGCAACAAACGAAAATGAAGCTGTATAAAGTGGTTCTTAGAGAGCTTTAATGATGTTCGTTTTACGGTTTCAAATCCTGCTTACCATTTAACTTATAATTTCATATATTCGATTTTTTTATTGCGAATTCTAATGTTTCTGAAATGATAGTTTGTTGTAAAAAAAAATGAAAAAAAATTCTAGTTTGTCTTATAATTTCATATCATTTGCAACCATGTAACGTAAAATGATGACTAAACTTGAACATAATGAAAAAATAAGCAAAGGTGCTATGCTATAAGATATAGCAATAAAGAGAAAATTAGAGGTAAGGGGAGGGAGTAGGGGGTGGGGGGATAAATAGACGCCGTTTCGGCTATGGCGTTAATTATTTTTCGAGCATTTCAAATTCAAACTCATTAGTTGAACCATAAGCTTAAGCCCTTAGAAATGTGACATAATGCGCTGTTTCCAGTCTACGTCTGTTCTTACAAGACAACATTGACTACACAGCGTTCAGTCTATCTATGTACATGAGACTGTTTTGTCACGTCTGACGTCATACTATATTCATATTAACCAAAGAAAAATGCCAAAATATAGCCGCATTGATTATATACTTATTGTATTTTGTTTTTAATTTATTCATGATGGATTACTTTAACAGAAACTTCCCAGAGGACTACAACACTCACACGAATGCGGAAAGGGGCCCGTAAAGAAAGACAAAAATCGGTTTAAAGATATGTTTCCTTGTGAGTATGAATTTTGACAAATTGTTTTTTTTTTTTTCTGTTGCTTTTGCCGATACCATGTTCAGCTTGGTATTAAACTTGGGTACATATTTGTATGCAATTTGACAGAAAATTATATAACATCATGTCATATTATTGACAAGATTTTTGATATAAATATAGTAAGCTGATAGTTCTGATATACATGGATTTTACTATTATGTTTATAGTTCTGATATACATAGATTTATCTATTATGTTATAGTTCGTATATACATGGATTTATATGTAATGTTTATAGTTCTGATGTACATGGATTTTTATGTAATGTTTATAGTTCTGATTTACATGGATTTATATATAATGTTTATAGTTCAGATATACATGGATTTATATATTATGTTTAAAGTTCTGATACACATGGATTTATATATAATGTTTATAGTTCTGATATACATGGATCTATATATAATGTTTATAGTTCTGATATACATGGGTTTATGTATTATACTATTTATGGTTGACATGTCTGTGCATATTATAGTAAAATCGTAAAAATTCAAAAAGTATTGGATATGCATCGGGTTTTATTATCATCTCTTAAATATTAAACGTGATAAAATTACCTTAAAAATTATAAGTCTGATTTGTATGGAATACAGAGCTATTACAGCTATCTCTTTTTAAACTTGCACACATATTAAAATCAATACAGGGTCTAATTGCAAAATACTATGCTTCGAATACTAGGTCGGAATCGACTGTGATCGTTTAGCTATCTTAAGTTTTCATGTTGTCAGATGACCATTCCCGTGTTGTCCTGGACACCTTGCCTGGTGTGAAGAATTCCGATTACATTAACGCAAACTACATAGATGTAAGAACATGTAAACCATTTATAAAAGTGACACTTTTCGGGTATGGAGGTCTGTACATTGACATTATTCCAACTCATACCAACTACACTGTAACATTACAAAGAAAATATTGCATCGAATCAAATTATTATAGATAGGTTCAATCAGTGTCCAATGCATACTTTCAGCTGATATATATATGTTTGAGTATAACATGGAGTTTAGTTTCTTGAAATTATTTAAAGAAATTTGTTTTTAAGTCATGTAAGTATACCTTAGCCTACCTACTATGAATCTGCGTACATTCAAATGATATGTTTATAACAAGTTAATGTACTTAAAAATTATTTCCTTTGACTTATATGGAAAACATAAACTTATATTTTATAGAAATAAGTTAAAGTAAAATTATATAGATATCGCTTTCCTTATCGTATATAGATGTACGTATATTGATTTAATATGTACAGTGTAAATATAAAATCATATCGACGTTACAAGGATACTTATGTAGATGTGATTGTTTATTGTATTAAAACTGGTTATAACATGACTGATTATAACTTGTAACAGATACATTACAATCTTATCTCATGCGTTTTTTTTCCAGTCTGTTACCAAGGAGCAGCAATACATAGCAACACAAGGTCAGTTGTCCTGTTTCGCCATTGTGGTATTAAAACCGTATAAATTGTCTAATCTTAACGTTTAGTATAATCTGCAAACTTAGTTGAAAAGATTGATTCATTTGCCAGCATTTCAGTTATAGCTTTTAGATTCATCTTATTTACAGTGTATATGAATTTAATATTATTCTTATTAATTTTATCACATGTTCAGAAATGACATTTTGTTGAAATTAAATTATCGGTTGAAACTCATAGTGTGTCTCACTACAAAAATTAATAAATTTACTTTTAAAACACATGTAAATTAAGCGAATAAACAAGACCAAGGGAGATAATAACATGCACCGTGTACATTTTCAGCATTATTTATTTTAAGTCGGATAAATATATATAAGATCAACCTCTGCGCTTTCCGCGCAACAAGGCTCAAATGATTCCAAACGATCTGTACCTCACGGTCAAATTTGAATGATTTAGATAAACAAAAGTCGAAAAAACATATAATAGATGCAGACTAACAAGCAATTTGTATTTATAGGTCCAAAGGAAGGAACTGTATGGGATTTTTGGAGAATGGTTTGGGAGCAGAACTCGGGGAAAATAGTTATGGTGACAAACGTAAAAGAAGGAGACAAGGTAGTAGAGAGGCTAGTTATAAATTGTCTATCGGTTTAATTCAGGTAAACACGGAGGGGAAATAATTGTATTAAAAAACAATCCTGAGGCTATCAACCAGATGTGGTAAATCAGATATTGGCTGTTCACCGCTACAGTTGCATGAGAGAATTCAGTGAATTCACGTTAAACATATCGTTTAGACTAAGGTTATGCCATGCACTGTGGTCATCCGGTGCAATAACAAGTCGTTTGCAGAAGGTAAAAGTTAATCACCTGTTTACGCATGCATTTTATTACAGACGTTCGGTTTAGATTCTTTTATTTGTATCCATGATACTAAAAAAACTATGTCTGGTTTTGTTACCAGGACGGGAACAATAATATGAATTATAAAGTGTATAATTATGTATTTTATACATCCCATATGATTTTATATATCTAGAACGAGTATTGCTTATGTACGGTAAATTGTTTTAGAATCATGTTAAAATTATAATGGACGTTATAGTTATAGTTTTTTTTTCAAATTTACCTAATCACTCATAATGCAATTCATCAAACTGTTGTTCAATATTATAAAAAAATCAGAGAATATGTCCGTGTGACAGGATAAATAGCAGGTATTGTTATGTAAGGGGGAACAGAAATTACACATATTTCTAGTTAGAATTGAAAAGAAAAAGAAAAGATTACAAATTATGTAAATAAACATGTTTTAATGAAGCAATTATACAAAATCTCAAACTCGTTCTTATATTTAGATAAAAACAACTTCAATGTAGACTGAAGTGAAGCTCCGATAAAATGATAATTGTAAAATATACATGTAAATATCAACTGGTCATTCAATTTTCAATTTTCAGTTGAAATGTCACCCGTACTGGCCACCAGTCGGTAAAACGATGACCAATGGACATCTATCGGTAACCGCCATGGGAGAAAAGCGTCTCCTAGCTTTTATAATCCGGACTTTGAGTTTAAGGAATCAAGAGGTATTTGGGCATTTAGTTAACTTTAACTTTAAATTATAGAAAAAAATATCTTTTTATATATTGTAGAGGCCAATTGTTTTGCGAATATTTTGCAAATTATTGCATATCTTTACCTTTCGTTATCTACAACGCTATATGTTGCTAATTGCAACTTTGAAACTTTTAAGCGTCAAATATTTTGACAAAAATGATTCAAGTAGCGATGGGTTTTTTTCTATAGACTGAAAAAAAGCGCTCAGTGTACCAATTTCACTTCATCACCTGGCCGGATCACGGCGTTCCTAACCCGTTCCAGTTGGTCCAGTTCAAGCGGTCAGTAGATCAACAACCGACTAGCCTACTGGGACCGTTAATTGTACACTGCAGGTTAGTGACATTCTCGAAGATAAGCGTTCAAGTCAGAAATAAAACCATTCTGAAGGGTTCTTTACATCGTGTCAGATACTACAAATATCTCATAGTCAAATGTCGATAACATCAGAAATCGATAAAGTCAGGTTTCACTGTTATTGTTAAAGAATCACATATGCCTCAAGATAGTCTTAATTGGAAGCACTGCACTTCAAACAACTGAAATATAAATCGTGTCATTCAAACGTTTGTGTTCGTTATGTTTAAACCCTTACAGTCAAAACATAACATGAAGCAAAATAAAACTCTTTACAAATGATGCACTAGGGCTTGTAACCAAAATTGTCTGGTTGGTTCACTTCTAAGGACGGTTATGGTCATGATGCTAAATTTTGGTGAAACAAGGGGAAAACAGATAATGTAAATTCATTTTTTTTCTTACTTAGTGTTAGAAGGTTTTCTCTCACCTGTAGTTTTATAATCTGAGTTGATTTTTGTTCAGAATTTATTTGTTTAATCTATCTATGATTATAGGAGAGTTACTACGTATTAGAAAAAGGTTATTTAAGACATCGTTATAAAGGAAACATATCATTAAAATAACTTTAAATACAATACGAATTTTTTGTATGGTTTGTGTTGTGTATCCAACAATAGAACAATACGGGTAAGGTATATCTCCCATTTTGTATCTTTAGAACAAGACTACGGTAGGATATATATTCTGATTTGTAACTATAGAACACGACTACAGTATGGGGAAAAAAAATCAAATTTGTATCTTTAAAACAAGACCACATTTAGGCATATGTTATATGATGAATACAAAAGACTTACATATTAAAATATTCCAGATAAATGTCACACAAAGAAAGTATTATCTGTATACACATTATATGTACTTATTGAAAAAAAGATGACATGAATAGCTAGCATATATTAAAATTTCAATGAATTAAGCATAACTTTTTATAATATCTTTTTAACAAACGATAAACTGTGTTGCCCAATATGCATAGCATTTTAAATATATTCGTTATAGAATACTTTACCTAACGTTGTGACATAAATATATTTTGTTTGAAGCGCTGGAATAGGTAGGACTGGTACCTATATTGCTCTCGATGCTCTCCTGAAACATTCTCAATCCTCCCAGACAATAGACGTCTATCAGTACACTCTGACGATGCGCAAAGATAGGCTGAATATGATCCAGACAGTGGTGAGCTATTTTTGTGTACTTTAAAATAAATTTTGATAATCTAGTTATGATATTTATTTTGTATGTTCGATAAACTGTACTTTGCGTATTCTCATGATAATGTATTCAATACATACTAATCACCATCTAATCAATCTTTGACAAGCATATCCCTTTTCGTCACTCAAATTTATATATTTTGTACATGAAAGATACATATTCCATCGAATGGTATAATATGAAAATATCTAAATTAGTGTCTGATGGCAATAAAAACCACAATCGAAAATCGTAATGTATAATTTTTCTGTATTGAAAATCTTATAAAAATATTTTGATAGAAATGTGATTTATATTTCACTTAGAACATTGATAAAACATATTTAGGTGAATGTATAATCATTTATCACTTATCACGTAACAATTTCATCACATGTTCAGAAATGACATTTTGTTTAAATAAAATTATCGGTTGAGACTCATATTGTGTCTCACTACAAAAATTAATAAATTGGATTACTTTAAAACACAGGCAAATTAAGTGAATAAACAAGACCAAGGGAGATAATAACATGCACCGTGTACATTTTCAGCATCCCTTTGTATTTTTCAAAATTCGATTTGCTTCGACAAATAATTACTTTACAGGATCAATACATAGCTCTACACGACGCCTTAGATGTCAGTTTGACATTTCCAGATACGTCAATTCCTAAAGGTCGATTTGGAGTAGATCAAGACGTTCGACACAATCGGATACAAGACGAATTTGAAGTAAAATATACTTATTCACTTACTCAATATTATTAAATGTAAGGGAATGATTAGTTACGAACTTACTAAATATATACGAAATATTTCATTCAAAAAAGACCTTTCATTGATAACACTACATTTTCCAATTGTATATAATTTTTATTAAGACTTTACTTTAGATATGTATACTATGATAAGATAATTCTGTTTGTAAATACTTGATACGTTATTTTAAGGAATACCTCTGCTTTAATACACATTAAAAACTTTTCCTCTTTGACGCACTGTTGACAGGCCCTCAACAAAACAAAACCAACTTTTGTTGAAAAAGATTATTCGATTGCACTTTCGAATGCAAACATAACGAAGAACAGGTCAAGAGATTGCTTACCAGGTATTGTATTTCATGAGCAAATATTAAAAGAAAATTATGATGAAAATTATATTAAAATTTGCTTACTTAAAAACTTGCTTCTATGACTAATGTTAAGTTTTTTTATTATTACTCATTACCATATATGTTTTCTATATTTTTCATTTGTTTTAATATCATGCATTTATTTCTGCTTCTTTTGTTTTTATTTTGGAACTATTTTGATACACATATCTTCAAAACTTACCAGAAAAACTTCCGTTAGAAGGAATGCTAAAAAATGTTGATAACACATTGTTTGTCCTATATTAATAGTTCTGTCCAAGTTTCGATTCTCTTTACGTTTTAGTCAATCGATTTCGGGTACGATTAAAATCGCCCATGGAGGGAAGAGACGATTACATCAACGCGCTAGTCCTACCAGTAAGTTGTTCTATTGGTTTCTTAGCATTGATAACTTTGTATAACACTTTTAGTATAATATCTTTATGAATTTCTAACTGTGATAGGAATATGTTTAATGAGAATAATTCCATTTTTATAGCCATAGTTGTGTTCCTTTTTATTTTCGTTGTAAGTGGTCTGATTAATTACAAATATGTTAAAACTATTTAACAAGACATAGGCTTTTATATAAATATTATCAAACGAACTGATTTTAACGAGACATGAGGTATTTAATTTATATATTTAATATTGAAAAATGGTTAATATTATTTATGATAGAGTGTGATATTCATTACCGCACGTATACACTATTGACGGTATTTTAGGAGAAATCTGGTGGTTTGAAATCTCAGAATAAGTAACTTGTAACATTATCTTGCGATATAATTGATTTGCGTGGACAACTCGTACATATTTTACACCTTTGTGAACATACGTTTCACTGGTCACTGGTCATTTTTCTAAGGAAGGAGACAGAGTACACGCTTTTTATCACAATGAATGCCGACTCACCTGTCATGGTTTAACATTTTTTTCTCTCTTTTGTTTTGTAAATAATGTTTATTTCTAATACCTTTGATATTACAGTCCTGTTCAAGGTCCTTTGGTTTTTTGGCTACACAGCTACCGTTGCTGGATACATGTGTGGATTTCTGGCGTATGGTCTATGATTATAACTCTCAAATTGTTGTTCTACTCGACAAACCAGAAAGTGTGAGTAATCCGGCTTCTAAAGGAAGCCTTCTTGCATTAAATTTTCTACTTAGTAGAGTTCGGATTAATGGAGTACTGCTCATGTGATAACATTCAAATATAATTCCGGATAAACTTTTTATTTTTTAATGTATCACCGTTTATCTTCTAACGAGGAACAGATATAATGTTATCATTTAAGTGTGATTTTA
This sequence comes from Crassadoma gigantea, assembly GCA_032360845.1. Lineage (NCBI taxonomy): Eukaryota > Metazoa > Mollusca > Bivalvia > Pectinida > Pectinidae > Crassadoma > Crassadoma gigantea. The sequence goes on from JAULCA010014012.1 coordinate 15,038, forward strand.
TAATATGTCACTTTCTTTATATCAACATCCTGTCTGCCTTTCCAAACTAGTTTTTGGTTTCTTTCTCTATCATTGGGTTACATTTTTTTCTAGGAAATGTTTAAAGTTCTTACTATTTAGAAATAATAATGAACCTATTTGCCACACGTAACTTATCTTTTTATACATAAAGTTATTATATTGAATAAAGTATGCTCAAACTGACAGCTTACAGAGAGCTTAATACAAATTTTAAACAATCCTACCTTTTTTTTTATCTAATAACTGAATTGGTATTTGTATGATAATGAAGGAATATGTGTGTCAACATATTTGTTAGTTTAATGTTATGGTTTGTCATATATAAAAGCATAAAAAAGGGAAATAAATAACAGCATAATAATTATGTACGAACAAACAGAAAGTAACTTTTTCGAGAAGGCCACAGTGGCATTTTTTGTAACAATATACAAAAAAAAACACGTTTTAAATGATATTTCATATTTGGCTTATAGGATGTGCAGTTGCTTCCTGAGGACGATCAGTCAGATCTTGAAATAGAGATATTCAAAATCAGCATGTCGGGCACAATTCAGGAACTTGGTGATGTTCAAGAAGTTGACATCTGCCTACACAAACAACAGGTATATTTACATAATTATCGAATACTTCAATGAATGCTGAAATAATCTCATTTGTAATCGTAGCAGATACGTTGATTAATATAGTTTGCCCAAAACATGTTTTCAAATAAGTACTTATCGATTATTTCAAAACTGAATGTTTGGGGGAAATTTTCATTTATTTTGACTCTTTGTCTTACCACTTTCATTATGAGTTCTTAGTTAGTAACGATAATCTACATCAAAGTCTGCTAACTAATAAAACCAGTAGGGTCTAAATAACGTGGTTATTGTATCAGATGTTTTGAAGTTTTGAGGATGTTGATTTAATAATCAACCGATGTTTATCTTCACATCTTTGTATCCAAGTTCACAAAAATAAAAGAGAATATTAAAATTTCAATAAAACGTTATTAAATCTCAAAGTCGATAAACTAAGACCATATGTGTATGAAGGGTAAATGTGTCCTACTTCGAGCTTCGACATTCCTGTATATCAAGCTACCAAGCTACAGAAGACACTATACAGCGAGAGTCAAAAAAATCATTATCAATCGATATATTAGAACCTGGTTTAAATTGTTCAAACAGCACAGATTTTTGAATGAATAAATAAAGAAAATATATGTGAAAAATGTTGTTTCCATACTTACGCCTGTAACTATATATACATGAATCTATTTCTGTAACACCATCTTCGTTGTTCCTCAAATGAATACGTTAAAGTGCCTTGTTAATTTTGGCGTCAATTTTGGTAGGTTGTATTGTGACATCATAATGTATTATGACGCCATCACTTTCTGTGTTGTGTGGTTGTCCTGTCAACAACAATAAATAGTACCCCTGAGGAACTTTAAAAGAGGAGAAAGCGCTAGGGAGGTCGAAGAAACTCTAGTTGTTTTTGTTTTTTTGTTTTTGTTTTTGTTTTTTTAGTTTTTTTTATCTGTATATATATATTGAAATATGAGTATTGAGCCATATAGTAGTTCATATTGTATAGTTATAATAACTAACAGCAACGTGATTACTTGTACACACGCGTTTATTTACAGAACTATCTAACGGAAACATGAATATTTCTTCTATTCTTAGGATAAAAAGAAAAGACAGCTGAAAGTTTTGCTGACTTCAGTTAGAGACAGGGACAGTTATCATATAGCCACACGTAGATTGGTTAATGCTGTTGCGTCGACGATTCGTCTAGAGGCGGCACGAAAAAATACTGCTATAACAGTTGTTTGCAGGTAATACAGAATTTGAAGGAGGTATTGAATAGAAGAAATCCCATTTTCGATCATTTTATAATCTACTAGAAACGAACATGAGAATCGTATAATCATATAATATTAAACTTAGTCATGATTACAGAAAGGATAGAATATTTTCTTACAATAAAAAAATACGTTTTGGTTGGACACTTACATGTAATATTAATCAAGTGTTGTAGCTACAAATCGACTGAGGAAAAGACGAAATAGAAATTAAGACAGTCCTGTCTATATAACACTACTGTAATATTCATTTAGAGTAAGCTATCTTGATACCTGTCAATACTTGCTATATCATAAAAATCAAGATTTACTCAACGAATAATGATAGAGACATTCAGATGCATATATGTGATATGTTCATATACAAAAGACATCTGAAGATACAAACAGTGAACCTATATTTTGTAACCATCTCGTTTAAGAAACACCTGTATTAAAAATACCCACTCCTTGGAGATTCTGCGTGTGGTCATTTAATACATGTTTTACTGTATATGAAACTAAATGAATCTTCAAATAATACTATTTTATTTTGCAGAGACGGAAAAACCAATTGTGTTCCATTCTGTTTGCTCAAAGCTGTTGTTGAAAGAATGGACCTAGATAACACTGTTGATGTGTTCAATGCAGCCAGAGAAATCCAGAACAGACGACCTGACACCTTCAAAACAATGGTATGTTATTTTATTTACCATTCGGGCTATCCGTAATTGGGGTTTCTTCATTCAGTAATAATACAAATGCAACTTGTGAGTCTGTATTCTATAACATATACTCAGTTGTGGTTAACTCGAGTTTTCTTTAGCCCTGACACCAGGCTTAGACATTTTGACAGATAGATGTTTGGTGTGGGGCTAAGTTGTGGTGTGTTTTTATATTATTGTAATTTTCTTGTTTGCAAGGTAAATCATTAGTTTACGAGTCCAAATTGTTTTAGTATCGTATAAATCAACAAATACGTCATATTAAAATAAGTTCTTTTTCAAGTATTCATGACTAATAAGCTGCAAATAAGACGTTAAACGAAATGAAACCAAACCAAACATCTAATGATGATTGTTAAACATAGCCAGTTATCCGATAAACTCATTTATATTAGCGATGGACAAGCATAAGATGGGCTAACATCGATGGTACACAGGTAATGATACAGCTAATTTTAAAGTACAGTTGATTATAAAAATGAAGCTTTTTCTAACTAAAAAACATAATGTAGGAAATTGAACATTGAATATTAGCTGTTTTAATTTTTCTCTCTTTCAAGAAAAGAATGCCTTCATTTTTATAAAACTATTATATTATTTATTTATTTATATATGTTAAATAATTTCAGGAGGACATCCGTGTGATATACAAATCGTTGGACCAATACGTTGACTCAACATCCATCTATTTGAATGAATAAGGGAGGTCTGGATAATATGAAGAATATTTTTTTCAAAAGCGCATTTTGTTACGGAAAAATCACCACGCCGATCGAAATTCGATTCTACGGTTGAAATAGGACCAATTATGTTCCCAACAGTGGTCTGGGTTCCATACTACACAATGATGTCAATATGACAAACACTGTCCAAATGGCGACCACAGTTTGACACAACAGAAAATAGTTTGTCGCTACCAGGTTCCAGCGTGGCCACAGTTCTGTCGACAGTTCTATACCGGTCTCAAGTGCGACCACACAGTTATTTAACAGTTTGAAACTAATCTCCATAATAACCTCAAACAGTTCGATAATAATCTCCATAGTGTCCACAATTTGATGCAAGTCCCTATAAGGGCTACATTGCAATAAGCAGTACGATACTAGTCTCCATTGTGGCCAACGTTTAATTAACAGTTCGATACTAGTCTCCATTGTGGCCAACGTTTAATTAACAGTTCGATACTAGTCTCAATAGTAGGCACAGTTTAGTTAACAGTCTGATACTAGTCTCAATAAAAGACACAGTAAAGTTAACAGTTTGATACTAGTCTCAATAGTAGGCACAGTTTAGTTAACAGTTTGATGCTAGTCTCAATAGTAGGCACAGTTTAGTTAACAGTCTGATATTAGCCTCAATAGTAGGCACAGTTTAGTTAACAGT
>JAULCA010014123.1:8219-18996 GCA_032360845.1 Crassadoma gigantea
TCCTAATATAATGGAGCCCTTAGTTTCATTTGAATTGAAGACATGTACATGATAACAATCAATTTATTTTACAGCAATGATTTTGATAAACTCAGCTTGTATTCATCCTGAATTATAGACTTACCGAAATGACAGGAACCTGTGGATGCGTCTTCATCACAGGGGCATTTCCAACACGGTAGGCCCAGGGCATTCCTGTAGTAGCCTATGGCACATTGTTCACAGAAAAGGCCTCCGAAACCAGAGCGACACTGGCACCACACCTTAGACGTGAAATTACACATACTGTTGCCAGATAATGTTCCATACTTATCGCATTCACAAGCTGAAAAAAGTTATTTGTTAGTTTAGTTAGTCATCACACAATCTTTGAAATGTTTCATGTTACATGTAGAGGCAAATTTTCCCAAAATTTCTATTTTATATTAGTAGTTTATCAAACTGTGTTATTCATTAGCATTAGGAAAACATCAAAATAGTTCAGGACTTTTTACATTTTATCACAGTCAGTCTACTTTTTTCCATAAAAACAGATTTTCTTAATCTGAGTTTTCCTTTGTTATTATCTATATACACACTAGTAAATATGCACACATGAAAGTATAACTTTTTATAAGAGAAGCAAGTCTGTACATACTTTTGGTGGTATCGTAATTGGTTTTAAAGGAAGTTGCATTTGACTGGAGAATCTTGTCCCCTATATAAACAGCAGACACCTTTAGCCTGTAGATGGTGTTAGGGGTTAGTCCATCTAGGTACAGAGCTGTCACTGAACCATTCACTCGCTTTTCGGTAAAATTCGCTGAAAATGTAAAACAAGTATATGTCAAATAGAATTAATAATAGAAACATAATTACATGTATCAAGTCTGTCATTATTTCTAACCCCTGAAGCTGCTTTCAACATTTTATATAACATGTACCAATTCATGATCAAAACACATGTAAATTCTGATTAACATTCAATATACATGTACATGCAATGATTTTGTTACCTAATTTTTTCTAGTCTTTTCCTTTAAGAATTGGGCAAATAAAGCCTCAGTTGTATTGAATTTTAGAATATATTCCTCATTTTTTTGTCATTTTGGGAAAATAAGGCACTTTTGATTGAGGAGAAACAGTCTGTATTCTGAAGTAAAACTCTGCAAGTCTCTAATATGCTTGGCTAGACATGTGGTAAGGATATTTTTCCATTAAATATCATTTATATATCATTCATGTTGCTGAATAATCTAACATGTTTACTCACCCATCAAACTCTAAAGTTATTTATAATACTAAGAAGCAATTGCATCCCTAGCTATGTACATATCTGAAAAGTCACCTGCATTTGTGCAGTTTAGCCAGCAAATGACCGGCTCTGTGACACAGGCAGATTATAGTTCATTTTGGAATCTCCTGCATTTTTATTGCATACATCCCAAAATTGGAAATGATGCAAATATCAACATTCTAAAGCTTTGAATAAAAAAATATTCCTTCGGAAAGACAATTGATATTCACAGACAAAATGGAAGTCAAAATCCCATACCGCTGATTTTAATGAATTTGAATATTTTACATACTGAAATAACCTAAATTAGTGACCTTGGCCTTCTTATTCACCATCTATGACCTTCATTTCATTGTTGAAAACTTGGCATGTATGTATATATCACACATAGAGATACATGTACAGTACTAGTACAGTATAAATTCTGTCATGACATGCACCATAGCAAGATTCCTGTATATATACATAATAGTGTACCTGTTAATATATGCAATAACATTTCAGGTCATCTGACTGTAGGCTACAATTATGTACATGCATGTATAACAGGTCATAATATTATAAGAACACTGATCACTTTTATGTGCCCATCTGGTATACATAGTGATTGATCCGCCATAAAATATGTATGTATACATTTATATGAATATGTTACAATTCCATTTTTATACTGGTGTATAAGATCATGTCTAGAAATATATATAGCTTACATGTATATTAATAGTTACACAATACAAACTTCACTTTTATACAGTGTTCCCACTGGAATTTAGATTTAGGGGTATACTTGATACATTTTCAGGATTCTACACCCCCAGGTACTTAGTTACATAGGGCAATTGTTGAAAGCTGGGGGTACACCTAACTGTTCTGGAGCTGGTAAATAAACCTCATTTAGGGGTTTCTGGTAACACTGTTTATAACTATCACATTGTTACAGTTTAAAAAATACTTACTTGTCTCGTCTGGCCACCACTTAACAATGTAGCCAAGTAGATGTCCATCGTGGAATCTGACGATGTCAGTTTTCTCTAGAGGTTGTTTGTCCTCAGAGTCATTGTACTTAATGTATTTAGGAGTCCATGGCGTCCATATCGTAAGATTTTGATGATGTTCAGTCGACTTGTAATCGCCTGACGAAGTGTTGGTCTGTTCTGGGCCAGTTGTCATAGATGCTACTGCTGGCAATGACGTTGTGTTTTCGCTCTGATTAGAACTGGAGATAACATTTGATGAGTCTAAAGTTGAAATTGAACTGTTATCTACCTTAGATGACAAGGTATTGTTACTTGTGTCAAGGACATCAGAATCACTAGTGTCTGTGCTGTTTTTGGAGTCTTTGTTATAGGTATAGGGCACGTCTTTTTGTTTGTGTAACTCTGTTTTAGTGTCAATATCTGTACCACTGTCCGTTTTACCAGGTGCAGGTTCGTTTGGGTCCCCAAGTGTGTTGGTGAAATTAACATGAATGTAGACTGGAGGTGGAAACCAATATATATAGGCCATCTTGTCACCAATGTAACCAAAAGACACATTCATGGGTGGATACAGCGTGACATAGACACCTGCAAACATGAAAAGAAAATCAATAGAAAAAAATTCTAGGCCTTCTAGTTTGAATTTTCTATTTTTGCTTGCAATTGGTTCAAGTAACACATACATCAGGACAAAGCAAAGTATTGAAAGCAATCAAAGACGTCCCTCACCCTCCAGACAAATTTTGGCATCATAAATGAATAAAGGGCAATCACTCTGTATTCAGTACAATACACTGCCATTCCAAGAGGTACTCCCATAAAAATTGAAAACATATCACAACTAAAGGTAACAGAATATATGATACCTGTATGTAGCACACAAAATATTATAACACAACAGTTACATCAATTTATACTCATACAATGTAGATAATTCTTTTAGATATTATGTGACAGGTTATATGAGATGCATCCTGGAAAAAGTGACACTCAGTGAACAGAAAACCTTATTTATATATATAGTGAAACAAGAGACACTATTTCAATATTAATAACAGGTAATCAGCTTAAAATCATAGCCAATAATCAGTTAGTAATTTTTTCAGACTGAATACCCAATTTGTTTTACTATTATACTATTAAATGAATAGATTTCAAGCAACTTTTAGGCAATTTTGTCAGACACATTGTAAACAATCGTGAAAATAAATTACAATGTACTTTCAATACATACATTATCTTGTAAAAATTTAACACTTTCAATAAAGAATTTGTAATTGATCATCTGAATGGAAAAGAGCAAACTGACCAATTTTGATCATAATCAATCCCAAGAGGTTCCAGCATACAAAATCTGGCAATTGTACATGTACATGACACTAGTGACTACTACGTGACAGAGTATACGAGACGCATTGACAGATAGACTGATTGACGAATGGATATACATGGACATTCCAATGTTGTAATTCAGATTGATTGTTTCCAATCAAGACACTGTAAGATTAAGTATTAAATGAACAGTTTCTTGTCAAACACTTGGAATCCCATAGCCTGCTCCATATCATTGATGACAGCTTCATTACTTGATTACTTATTAATCCTCAGCTTAAGATGAGTTTGTAGATATACAATGGCACATCAAAACACTTTAACATTCATTTTCTATAATCTAAGATGAAAACGATGATAATGGGTCTCAAACAATGAAAAGATCTCTGATCAGTTTCTTGTTTCTGCCAATTTTAAATGGTTGAATGTCTAAAGTCAAGAGAGCATCTCTTTGATCTAACACCAGGGTCAGTTTCACAAGTGATGACTGTTTTGTAATAATGATCATGATGTGCCTTAAGCTTACTGCTGTATGCCGATAAATTACAGAAAACACATTATAAAACTGATTCAAGTTTTCTGTCTTTAAGCTACATGAGGGAAGCAACCAAAAAAGTTTGGACATGTACATCCATTAAAAGACCATTATATATAGTCATGCCTCGTCTGTGTGTTCTAGCTATCGTATCTTTTTTGGTTAACCCTTTCAACCCTATGTAACATATGAATGAACTCGACCATGCATTGATTTGGATAAGTCCATTATGGTGTACAGTGGTGAAAAAGTTAAGCATGTTACATTATGAGTATATGCACATTAAAACATTTTGGTTTTTATTGTAAATAATTAGGGGTTTATCAGGGGTTTTTGGAAATGGGCCCTGGGATCAAAGTGGAAAAACCTATCAACAAAAGAACTATTTTATGAAATTACAATGATCATTGAAACAACTCCAAAAACATGATTGTGAGGAAATTATTTAATTATATAACTAGTTTTTTTAGAAGTCCCTATTTGGAATGTTTTAAAAAGGCAAAGTTGAAAAATAAATTAATTATGTACATATTTTCAATTGGAAATTGGAAACAGGTCCTTTACACTGACCTTCATAGTACCTTGATAAATCTCTGAATACATCAATTGAATTGAAAATGAAATGCATACCAGTAATGTAGATGTAACCCAGTGTACTTTGTAGATACTTTAAATATATGCAATTGCCGGGTAGCCTACTTATGTACTGTGGTGTATAGTCAAGTGCCCTTGGCATTGTCCTGTGTTGTTATGTTATGTATGTATGTCTGACATTGACCTGGGCTTTAGACAGTACGCAATGGGACAAATTACATAAATAGCTTGAATGACGGGAACACATATTGCACGCTTCAATTTCCCACCTGTTCTACCTTACTAACTTCTAATTCAACTGACCTTGTGACCCCGACATGTAGTATGTGTCGGGCTCTCAAGGGTGACCCACCCCCTTCTCTATTTCTCTTTAGATGTAATGAAACACACCATCACCAAGACCTGGAATACTTAGAGGAAACACCAGATAGTCTGGTCTTTCATATGTATAATAAAAGAACTAAACATGTACACCACGATACATATTAATGTTTGTGAATATGACCCTGAGTGACAATGGCACCCAAAGTGGGCCACACTGCCCCACACTGGCCACCAAATGTAACAGAGCTGAGGTAATTATTTTTTCATTGCATTTGCTAGAGAGTCGAACCTGTGACCCAAGTCTTACTTTCTACCAAATGAGCTAAAAAGAAATTTTCCCTAGCTGAGTGACCATAGGTAGATATAAGTGGCTAGTATTTCACCAGGGTGACATACTCTCCCTCAAGGAAAGAACTAATTCCAGGGGTCACAGCGATTGTTGTGAAAGTGTTGCTGAACATATTTTTCAATATTTCCCGGGTCTCTATGTTAGCACCAAATGTAACAGAGGTAATTATTTTTTCGATGCTAGGAGCTAACCTGGAACCACTGGTTTACTTTTCTTATGCCCTACCGAATGAGCTAAAGAGAAATTCTTCCTAGCCAAGTCAGCTAGGAATTCAAAGTAGCTAGTATTTTACCAGTGTGACATAGATGACTAGTGTAAATTTGTTTGCTACTATTTTGATGATTTGTTATTTAATATATTATTTCTATAAGAAAATGTAATGAAATTGCTACACATATGATTCCCTTCCAAGAAATTACCAGTAGGATAGACTTCCTTAACTAAAAGTAGGCAGATCTGGATTCAGTAGCACACAATATACATGTATCTCAACAGGGAAATACGGTTTTAATGTATTGCAAATAATGCAAGTATAAATATAACTGAAATATATGTACAACCTACAGCATTATTTTGTTTATTCTCAACTTATGTTTGTTTTATTAACATCTCATTTAATGACAGATTGTTTAGTACATGTGTATGTGTAACATCTGTATGGAATAATTCAAACTGTGATATTGTGACATATGTTTCGTTTTCTGTAGTTGTACAACATGAATTTATTTAACTGAAAAATACATATACAAATAATTTGATGTCACAAATGAAATAATAATGATTAATTCACATCATGGATATGTAATATGTAATGCTTGTATGTAAACAAGCTACTTACAATGTACATAACCAGGTTAACATATAGTCAATAATAAAGCATTAAGGCTGATGTCTTTATAAAACGGCTCACTGCACTTTTAACGTGTCAATATCTTTAGTGGTCTAACTGAATGCTACCAAATGACATGCAGACCTTAATTTCTCTTTAACTAGGTGGGGAGAGGCTTACCAGCCTCAAAAGTAGACAATTGTCGCTATGAAAATGTATAAAAATCATAGTGACGTGTCCGCGTAACATATTTTACTTGTATATTTGTGTAAAACCACAGACAATGACCATAAACAAAATTCGAACTTCATATAAAGTGTCCTTTCTTAACATTTAATCTTGCTATAAAAAGCTAGACATGTTATAAACATTATCACACTTTTTCAGCTTCAATGTTTATAACATGTCTAGCGCATTTATTACTTCACAGAATGTCATTAAATGGCACATGATCTAAAATTAATTTATCGATTTAAGACACTTAGCCATTGTTCTCTTATTTTTTATCTATCCTTATTTGTGATAGGAATTCCTCTCAACAGCTAGGAGAAGAGAAATAAAGCTCCGCGTGAACTAGGCATGTAAATAAACTTGTAAGTGTGGGTCATTTCTTAGCATTCATTTGGTTGTAAAAGTGACCGCATTGACATGTTATAAATCTGGTGAGACATTTTATGACGACATCAGCTTTAATGCCTTATTTTTTACTACCTTAATTAACATGGCTATCTATTTTTAATATACAAGTTCAATATATTCAAATTACAGATACAGGTTCCGATTTTAAAATTAGGTATTTGAATATGGCTTATCGGGGGTTAGAACTGAATTTTAGGTGACTACAGCATCTATCAAGTGGCATGTTGAACCTTAAGGGTCTTTCAGTCTTATCATTAGGAAGTGAAATAATTACTTGCTAATATAATCAGGTGATTGATTTTAGGGCCTGGTAGATTTTTTCCATCTATGTCCGAAAATGATTTGCTACGCCACTGTCTATGTACACTGTACATGCTGGATGCATGTTACGTAGTATATATCAGATTTCATTATTTAGATTTTATCTTCATCAGTTAATATGCTTTCCAGACACTCTGTACAAGGTAGTCGAAGTAATATCTCACGTGATGAATAAAACAACTTATTTGCTTCAATAATGTGTAAGATATAATATCATGTAGTACTTATATTAATACCCTGATGACGACGCAATATGTTTCGTCGTCAGAAAAAGCTACGTTATCGCAGCTAGATTTCGTGATGTGTAAAAATAGCCAGCGGACAGATTATGCCAGCTGTAAGCTGAGTTCCATATAATCAATGTATTTATAGACTTACCGGCATGTTCTCGTTGACATACGGACGGAACGAATACAGTTATAGAAAGGACACTCACTAATGTTAAGATCAGCGACATTTCGAGGTTCTGTCGACATTAACTGCAATAGGCTATAGGCAAACTGAAAACAGAACGATAACCGCAGGGTTTCAGTATTTGCTATCTCTAACAACGAAGATTTCTACTAAGGGAGATAAGAGTACACTTGCGTTGTTAAATGTCTACCATATTATATATACGCATATTTGTATATTTACTACAGAACAACGAAAAACCTAATCAGATACGTATATGTTACATATATTATTGTAATATATTCGTCTCTAACCTACAAAAAAGTTGTTGTTTTATGACATACAAATATTCTAACGTGTCAGATGATTCGCCCCAAAACAGTAACGCCACAAGCTGTTACGCCCCGAATTTGAGTCATATCGCCCCAACCAGTTCGCCCAAAAAACATTAACGCCCCGACTATTTCGTCCCAAAAAAGTATAACGCCCCAAATTGTTTTTTCTGTATAAAGAAAAAAAGTTATTGACAAATTTTTAAGTGAAAGTATATCTACATCTACATCCCTCACTGTTCAGTCAACCAGTTGACCATTACACAGTGTTTATATACACTGTATATTCTGTCTGTTACAATTCGGTTGATGTTTGGTACATACATTTTTGTGCCGTAGATCGATAACTTACAATATTTATAGTATCTACATTGTATGTTAGGCAAGTGTTTGAATGTTTTAGATTATATAAACACTGTAGGCATATAAGATAATTAGAATATAACTCAGTATAAACGTTTTCAGTGAGAACAAACTTTCTGTATCAAATCTAACTGAGTCTATGGGAGTTAATTAGGACAGTCTTTTTTTGCGAATTGTAAACGTATATCATCGGGAGTTCCACAAGGGTCTATTATAGGTCCCATAGTGTTTTTTCAATGATCGACACGGTATTTATGATTCGGAGTCATATTTGTTAATGGATGATACACGATGTTCAAAACTAAATACTGTAGCAATATAATATCCGACGCATGGAGCTACGGTGCGTGAAAGCTGTGTGCATTTGCACATAGGAAGGAACACTGGAAATTATTTTCTTACATATTACGCGTCATGATCTGGGTGAAACAGTCCTTAAAAATCAGAAGCAGGAATGATATACATATTAGAGTGGTAATTGATGATATCGTGATGATTTTTTTTTCACGCAAATTTCAAAGGAAAACATTTCAAAGGGACCACGAATCAATTTCCCTTGAATCGATCTTATATGCTTCATTGCCACCTTCATAGTTTATTTTGAGCCCCACATATGCGTCATGTTTGCTGTTTATAGTACAGGTGAAGTCCAAGATATACCTGACATGATATACACTTTCTTCACTTAGACGAGAACAAATGCCATACTATCTTTGTTCCCAGATACCGTAAAGGTGGATTTTTTTGCGTGTGGAAATGTTCACGTATAGACTCTTTAAACAGATGTCGATGTGGAAATTTTCGCGTCGACAATGGTTCAGAAATGTATATTGTTTGTTTTTATCTATAATCTATCTATTAATAAATATTCACATGTGGACATTTTCGCACTAATTTTCTCAACGCGAAAAACACGAACATTTCCACACCACGTAAAATTCAACTTTCACAGTACATTAATCGTGATATAGATTTTAGTTCACCAGGCCCTAAGGTGGTACCGAACTTATGGTGCTGCCTCCAAATCAACATGTTCTTAGGGTGATGACGTTTGACCAGTACCTGCTGGGATCAAGGAACCTTCCAAATATGCTAAATGACTTTGAATCAAGGTCACAGGTGTCAAATATGTAACCAAAAGGCCCAGATTGACTTTATATGGCCAATAGCATGCTGGGATGATGGGCTACCAAGTTTGTTGTACAGACAGCCGCGCAACAGAACTGGGGTAAACATATTTTAAAACATTTTAAAGAACATATTTTCAATAACTAAAAGTCCCATGGTGATAAAATCTGGCCACTACCATGCTGGGATAAACTCTGATCTAGTTTGTTCAAACCAACGACTTTGGATTTTAAACAGCCCTGTAGATGTTGAAAGATATGGAATAAACCTGAGGTACCGAGCGCAATTCGCGGAACCTCCGTGATTTTTTAGAAATATTTATCGTTTATGTTAGGAGGAACAATATACGGATAGACCGGGATTCAAACCAGGGACATCGTAATTTTAGACGGGCGCTTGGTATCAATCCAGCCCAGTTCATTTCACATTGCCATGTTCCATATAGGTATTCTGAGTGCCACCGATAGGTATTTACCTTATAGAAGGGCTTTATTTACCAGCTTGCAACAAAATCTCTTTAAACTTGTATTCAAGTCTGTTGTTTCCAGAATATTAAGTAGGATCTTTTCGACAAGATTTTATATTTTGGAATTTTGGATATACATTTCGTGAAAAAAAAAAAAAAATTAGTTGATACTAAATTATGATATTTACAAAATGAACTCGCGAATCTTCTGTATATCTGTATCCTTTATCAAAGCGTATTAAAGAAATGCTCCACACATCATTGGTTTGAACTCATTTTGAATCCACATATATCTATTTGGTTATCAATAAATATAAAATGCAACTTGAGGTTTGGGGCAACTGCGGTGAAACTAACTCCCTAACACTGGGGAAAATTCAACTAAAAGCTGCGGCGGGAGTGGAAGAGAATGAAAGAGAGAAAGGGGGTGAGGTATAGATAGAGAAACAGAGAATTAATCAAATCTTCCAGACATTTTTTTTATTATCATAGCGTCACCATTACAGAGAAAGTTTACATCAATAACACCTCCATATCATGCCTATCTGTATGTGATATTCTTCGTAAGTTCTTATAAAGGGGACCAAACAGTAAAACAAATGTAAGAATCTTTACAGGGACGCCCACATCGACACTCTGCTGAATCTGTCAGGTTGGATATAAAAAGATAAAAGTTAAGTGAGTTTGCTCGGTTTCTTAGACAACAGTAAAGAATATTTAATTTCCTAGATCTATAATTAACTAATTTTTTAATTGAATTACTGTTCAGCAACAAGGATATTTAACATTTAACTGGAACGAATTTAATGAGGGCGAATTTCTAATATCGTTATTTAGGCTGTTCAAAAGTTTCGTTCCAGAAGGAAAGAAAGAATTTTGTGATAAATGTAAACGAAACTGTTGTTTTCTCAGCAGGTGT
>JAULCA010014234.1:0-18992 GCA_032360845.1 Crassadoma gigantea
GCGGGGGGGGGGGGGGGGGGGGGGGCTAAACTCACTGTTTATACATAATTGAGTCCTTTTTGCCCAAGGATCTCCATGACAATATTGGGAGGAAATCCATTAATTACAAAGATAGAAGAAGGATTTGAAGGTCAACTCTATACCCCTACTGGGCCCAACCCTTTTGCCCAAGGATCCTCCAGACCATATTTGGAAGAAATCCCCATATCCATATGGTAGAATAAAGTTTTAAATGTTACCTCTATTTCTCCTGCTGGGCATGCCCTTTTGCCCCATGGGGAACCACACCCAATGTTTATTCAAAATTTAGTACCCTTGGGCCTAGGATGCTCCAGACTTAATTCAAATAATATCCCTTAATTCTCTATGGTAGAAGAACGATTTTAAACGTTTTACCTCTAATAACTCCTATTGGGCCCCGCTCTTCTGTCCCCAAGAGATCACAGCCACCATTTATACAAAATTGAGTCCCCTTAGCTCAAGGATACTCCCGACTTAATAAGGATAAAATCCCTTAATTACTATAGAAGAAGAAAGATTTTAAATGTTCTACGGTAGAAGAAGGATTTTGAAGGTTTTACCTCTATTTCTACTATCTGGGCTCACCCTCTGCCCCCATGAGAGCCACACCCACCATTTACACAAAATTAAATACCCTTAGTCAAAGGATGATCAACACCAAATTTAGTTAAATTCCGCGAAGTAGTTCAGGACAAGTAGTGTTTTAAAAGAAAATTGACGGATTGACGACGGAAGGACGAGGGACGCTGCAGCATCCCATAAGCTCACCGGTCCTTCCGACAGGTGAGCTAAAAACTTTACAGTAATAAAGCTAGATGAACCAAAATATCTTTGCGTTGACAAATTATTTTCATCCCCGGCTTTTTATAAGAAAAAAAGGGATACCCTTTCCAAAAGGAATCATGAGTTTGCAAAAATTGATGTTCCAAAGTTTTGCTCTATACAAAAAAAGTACGTATCAATATGTTGCAACGTTTAAAGACCGAGTGTCTCTTTTTCAAGTTGTGGCTATCGATAGACAGTGTATATACACTATATCGAAAAGAGATTTTGAGTTCCTGACCTTTTGTCATGATTATCAACAAAGATTGTTGAAATGGGATGGGGGTAAATATTTAACCGTATCAAACGAGCTGTTCATAATGGTAAGATAATAATGTCTCGTACCGTATCTGTGAAATATTTGTCGATAAGTTGATTCAGCTGCTCAACTGGAATTCTCACATTGCAACCAATTATTCCACAGGTACGAAGTGAAAGGTTTCCGTATCCGTATATCTTTTCATTTCCTGCTGTTAAACACCTTGGTCCATTGTGGACACAGTTCATACAGAACGCATGGCGACATTCACAGAATATCACGATAGTCTAAAGAATAGAAAGTAAAAATAAATATTATTGAAAATCACAAAAAAATGTTGGCATACCATATAATGCATGTTCGAATCAACACCTATGAATTTAAACAACATGGTCTAAAATAAAATTTGGGACTAGTGTTCAATCGCCAAAAGAAACCCTAGTAAGCAATTTTCGTATCATCACGGAACTTCACGAACTTTTCTGAAGGATGCAATAAAGATTTCATTTGTATATTGATTTTTTTGGTAACGGCGTATTCTAATTACCAAAACTGGCTTCGATTAAGGGGACAGAACGTTGTTTTGAGTGGCTTTACTGGCGTTAGGAACATAAAATTGTGTTTGAACTCGAGACCGAAAGGTTGAGAGTTTAAAACAAATTTCATGTTCAAATCGCCAGTATAGAGACGAAAAACAACGTCCTATCCATATTCTAACACACCTTTACAAATATACTCCGCTTATTGTATTGTACGTAGTAAAGTACTATGTGCCCTGTGCTTGCGACACGTCATTTTGCAGTGAACTGACCAATCAGAAAGAAGCCTTCAAAAGTAGGTCCTTTGGCTCCGCCCATACTGGCGAGCGCTCAATCTGTACGCTGCCGCGGCGGAATAATTGGGGATTGTTCGTGAACGTCCTGTAAGCAAAGTTTACACGCGACATTTGTATCAATATTGACCAAATTCTTACATTTCAATGTCAGTATGCATGCCAATCTGTGCGTAGCGACAAAATCGATGATTTTTTGTTCAGATTTGTGTAGAGAGATGTGAAATGTTTCATTTGATTTCGGATCTAACTAGATGTGCACATGGATTGAACGAACTTTGCAGTAATAAATGGAAGTTAAAACAAGAAATGTTTACTTTTTAATCTATTCAAGAATTACATTTTATCGGTCTGTTCTGTTCTTTTTCCTTCTAACCTTATCAGCGGAATTTCGCTATGAGCGAGCTTGACGTCATTTTGTTTTGGTTAGGAACAGGGCGTTGCAAAAGTGCGATGGGAGGAGCTTAACACGGTTGAACATGATTCTATCGCAGATAAGATCATTGTCCATATCTTATCGAAACACGCGTTGCAAACGAATCGTGTAAGAACTGTCAATAGTACCACCTCATTAGTTTTATTGTTTTTTTTTTCAATTTAGGGAAACTTCCCCCATCAATTTCTTATATGCTATGTGGCCCATAAACTGGACACTCCACATGATGATGTGCTGGCATATTTTATGTATGGTAACATTGATTAAGTGCTGGCTTTGCTATTAAGGTCATCTAGTTCGGCACCTGCAGCTTTCTTGTTTCTATATTCAAACATTCAAATTCCGATTAACATAAAATGTTGTCAGATGTGTTGCAACATGTTATATCTTCAAATATTTCTTTTGAAAAGGTCTGAAACGAAACAAATACTTTGCAATAGTGACATTTGTAATTATATAAACTAGCGGGAAAAAGTTTATTTTCGATAGTTATCATTTTACATGATTAATTGATGATTAGTTCATTGTTTGGGTTTCTCGATTATTTCATCATTAAATACATTCTGATGATTTTTGATGTCCCATCACAGACGGCGTTTGCGTGAATAGCATTAAAACAAGGGTACCCTACACCGTTTCCTGACCCAAATCAGTAGCGTACAATGTATGTGCCCACCCTTGGCTTCAGTCGCTGCTCTATTTCTCCTTAACATCGACCCCATCAAGGTGTTTATTGTCCTTTAAGGGATATTATTCCACTCCTGAATAAGGGCCTGCGTGAGTTGAGCGACTTTATATGGAACGTTGACCCGCTTCCTAACCCTCCTGTCAAGCTCGTCCCTCCAATGCTCGATTGGGGACAAATTTGAACTGTATGGTGGTCAATCAAGAACTGGGACGTTGTTTTGAGCCAGAAAGTCACGACAAACCCTAGCAACATGGGGCCTCGCCTTGTCCTACTGCAACGTACGGTTACGTTGATAGATAAGAGGAAGGACGTGTGGTCTCAAGATCTGATCCCGTTATCTTACTGCTGTAAGATTGCCATGGATACCAACGAGAGATGTTTTCACGCCTTGAGATATCCCTGCCCATACCATAACAGACCCTCCCCCGAATCTGTCGCTTTCCGTTGCTCAAGCGTCAGAATATCGCTCACCACGACGTCGATAGACACGTTGTCATCCATCTGACCTGTTGAGCGTTAAGCGGGACTCGACAGTGAACAACACGCGTTTCCAATGGGTCAAACGAAACCGATTAGGTGCAATTGCAAGCAGCCACCGCATTCGACATTGGCGTCGCCTCTGCGTAAGTGGCGGACCAACATTGGGACGTCGTGGCCTTAAATGAAACTCCCGCAACCGATTCCTAGCCGTTCTTGGACACACTGGCCGACCATGAACGCCGACAACTTGGCGTGCAGTCTCCGTCGCCGTCTGAAATTTGTTACGGAGGTGCAAGAAACGTATGCCTCGTAAGAAACGTAACGCGCGGGCGTCCGCTCCTGGGACGGTCACCCAATCTCCCAATGGCTCTGAGACGCCCAACTAAACGGGATATTGTTGTCTCATGTACACCATATTGCTGGGCTACATGACGTTGCGGATTCCCCTGCATTATCAGAGCAATGGCCCGACCCCTATCGACTTCACTCAATCGCGGCATTTTGTAATGATTTACCAGCACATATGGTGCAGGAGTACCCCGGATGCACGTTTTCTTGAAAAATCTGCTGAAAGCATGCAGCGTCGATTGGGGTCACGGTCGGCTGAATTTTAACTGAATAACATTTTCACAGTGCACGAAGGTAGCTCAGTGTCAAATTAGATAAAATATCGTCCACGTGTCTAAAAGTTATATTACAAAAATTGAACTTGCGTTTCTTTTATCCGCTAGTATAGTTTCACTTGTTTACACCCTTTGCCTTAAGTACAAACCGCCTTTGTTACCATTTCCCTCTCTTTTAATATTTAAATCACAAAAAAACATGCATTTATATATTTATTATTTTTGTTAATTGATCATTATTATATACACTTACAACGGTAATGGTTTGAAAGGCCATTTTTGATCATCTCCAAAGAATAACAATCAATAATATGTGTTGTTATAGTTATAAACATTTTCAATGGTTGCCGCTTTCTTTTATTAAAGGGTCATTTGAAATGCAGCATTCTAATTATTGACACCAAATATCATCACATGTAAATCCACAAAACCGATCACTCATTTTTTTCTTAAAAGTACAAACAATACTTTTGTAAAATCAAGATTTTACTTAAAGTATTCCTGTTAAAATAATAGCAGCCAAATATGATTTTTGCCTACTAAGAATGTATTTTACAACAACCAAAACATGAATTAATTTGATTCAGAACATGGTATTATGCATGTGGGAAAAATATTGCTTACATTTAAGCATTAAATGAAAAGGCATTCCCCAATCAGTGTCTTAGTCTAGGGACGGCATGGCTAAATTTGGAATCCGAGGTATAACTGTGGTGAAGAGCGCAATACTCATTTATAAAATTGTTAAAATTAAACTTTGACGTTATTATTTTGACCTTTGGATGTTTCTTCTTAAATGTACAAACAACATCTATGTAAAAACAAGATTGAACTTGAACCATTCCTATTAAAATCAAAACAACTACATAATAGTTTAGCCTACCTTTCGATGTGGGAAGGACAGACATGATAAGACGTCCATGCAATACCTCCTCAGAACTCCGATCGAAGTAATAATTAAGTAAAAGCGATAATTTCATCGGAAGAATGAGAAAGATTTGACCAAGATTTGAACGAGCAACGTTACATTAAAAAATCACAAACATTGTTAATGCTACTATATTTCAAAGTTTAAATAGCTTCTACATAAATAGGTAGAAGTATTTCTAAAAACTTAAACCTCAGACAAACTCAGTAGTATAGATATCGTCTGCAGTTTGGGATTTTTCAAAAATACTTAAAATATTTGTGGCTAATGTTTATCACATAAAAAGGAGTTTGATATAATAACATTACCGAGAAACCAATCTTTAACACATTTTCGACATTTGTCAAGCAAGGGAATATTTCGAAGGCGTTCGCAGTTCAGGTTGCAAAGGTCAAGGTCAAGATCAACGTCACTATTTATACACTTTTGCATAAAGCGACTTCATTCATGCACTTCTTTTGGTAAAACTTAATATATTGTTTGTGAGTATGTTTCAAGGTGACAAGATCAAGGTCAAAGTAACTATTTAACAAAAATCTTTGCGAAAACCTTTAAGTGCTTTGTTTTAACTTACATATTGGTCAAAAATTACAATAATTCAAAGCTGTTCGTATTTCAAGATTCTCAGATCAAGGTCAAAATCGTTATAACTATAACTAGAACCTGTTGGTATCGCATGTACGGATTAGGTTCAGACTATATACATTGTATATTGGTCTACTTGTATAGAAAAGAGTTGTCATTGCAATAGCGACATTTTTTTTATCAAGCTTCACACATTGATAAGTAAAACGAGTCCAGTTTTAAAGGATACCAAGCTCTTTGTCACCACAACTTAAAATATTGCTTTCTGATATTATAGAAAGATTATGCAGAATATTTTATGTTCGTTATCAGAAAGTGAAACTATTTGATATGTACGTTTTAACAGCATACGAGCTAGATTTCTGTTTAGTTAATTAATTTTTAACCCCTATCACTTGTAGAAACTTGCAAATAATATAAAACTATTTGGATATTTCACATAAATATTATTAGTCACAGAACTTCGTACGGTAGACCAAAATAGAGTGAGGAAACGTATTTATTTTTTTACATTAAATATATTTTATTATGTCTTTTTCGGAAACACATTTCCTAAGAAGAATTTTGACGAATAATAAATACATTAAAAAGGTAGTTTATTCAACACTTTATCAATTTACACCACATTTTTGTTTATTTGACATGATTCTTAACTTGCTTTATCATGTCATTATCATAGCGCTATTGAACTTAAATAATGTTCAAAAACAAAATATAACCAGTGAATTAGTTTAAATTGGAATAAAAGCTATACCAAAGCATCAGCAGAACTGATGCTTCTTGACCTTTCACTATGACCTCTCTTTTGCGGTACGACAATGTTTCTATATTGACGTTTGATGAGAATAATTGACTTTAATTAATTACCTCTCCTCTACATGTCGTATGAGCGCATTTGTGATATTTCCATTCCTTTACATGAACTGTCTGAAATGCCTGAAACACACAAAAAGTTTTTTCATATATCACAGTACAACATCGTGAAAGTGGAAATGCAACTATTGTATCAAAAACACCAATATATATATATCGTATATAACATACAGTTTTCTTGTTTTAATAGTTTTATCCAATATAATTTATTGTTATTAAAAACGTCATGTAAACATTTAAGTCTCACAGTTATCTATCTAAACATACAAATACACTATTCTGTACTAGTTTCATACCAAAAGGTTGGCCCCGATCTGTGAAAACATATACATGTATATGAATCAGTAATAAAATTTAATAACAAAAAGCCCAGAGGGCCTGTATCGCTCACCAGGAAACGTTAGCAAAATTGAAGTTTGGAAAAGCTTGATGTTGCTGGTAGTGTACATGTATTAAATGATAAGTCAGGGGTTTTATTTATATTCAATTTGATCAAATCCTATCATTTCTAAAGGAAAAGAAGGGCCCCATTCTCTGCCCCAAGGGTGTCAGACCCATCGTTTATACAAAATTGGTTCCCATCACCAAAAAATGCTTCACACAACATATGGGCCAATTCCTTTCATTCCTACAGAAAAAGAAGGATTTTAAAGAAGAATTTGCTATATTTCCCCTATTAGGCCCGACCCGTTCGGCCCCTGGGAGGCTAGACCCACTGTTTTTACAAAACTGGTTTCTCTTCACCTAAGGATGCTCAACACTAAATATAGACCAAATCCTTTCATTCCTACCGAAGAACAGGGGGTTTTAAAGAATTTGCTATGTTCTACTTAGTTGGCCCCGTCCCTCAGGCCCCATGGGGCGCCGGGCCAGACCCACCGTTTAATTTTAAAATTTGTTTCTCTTCACCAAAGGATGTTCCACATCAAATATGGACCAAATCCTTTCCTTTCTACAGAAGAAGGATTCTAAAGAAGAATTTGCTATGTTCCACCTATTGGGCCCCACCCATCAAGCCCCTAGGGGCCAGCCCCATTGTTTGTACAAAATTGGTTCTTTTTCACCAAAGACTGCTCCACACCGAATGTTGTTAAAATCCGTTCAGTGGTGCATGCCTTCATGTAGTAGTGTATAGTTGACGGACGACGGACGCAGAACGACAGACGACGGACAACGGACGCTGCGCCATGACATAAGCTCACCGGGCCTTCGGACCAGGTGAACTAAAATTAACGTCTGGTGTCTGAAATGATTCTCTGAGACTTTTCATGTCGTCATCAAGTATTTATTCATAAAGTCTAAATGTTAAGTTGAATAGCATTAATCAGAGCTGAAATTGTGTGGCGAAGAATTTGCTTACAATATAGCAAAAGTTACATAGTTATAAAAGATGAGCAATTTAATCCTGTTGTTCAAACAAACCCGACTTATTCTAGTCATAAGTAAAAACAATTGTCATTTCTGACAAGTTAAGCAACCTCTCGACGTAAACAATATGACGTTTGGCCTTGTACTTATTTGAACCGTGAAATACAGAAAAAAAACATATTTCTAAAGTTTATTCTTCAACAACTATGAAACTGATTTATAAATATATACTCTTCGCTCATTTTGGTCAAAATTAGGCCCCCGGGAACTATCCACTTTAAAACCCGACCGTTATATTTTTACAGGGACGACTGTGCGATGATAGTTAAATTGTTAAATACCTGTACGAATTGCCACGACATTCAAGAGGAACTTTAAAATCCCTCCATACTCATATCTTTATTATAATTTATCTGTAAGTTTGATTTTTCGTTTTCTTTGATTTGTTAAACTCGTAGTCATGTAAACGTATCTTTCGGTAAATTATGATTTAAATGGGTTTGAGAGTGTCCTTTCAAGGTAAACTCTTATTTGCCTATTGAGAAACAACAAAATTGAACTGTTAAAATACAAGATGGCTGACTGGAAGCAATCTTTTGATCAGTCTCAAAATGAAACAAGTACAACTATATAGAATTGGAGAAAGATCAGTCAATTCTTTCTTAAGAAATAACGATAACAAATTTGAGCTATCAAAATTCAATCTCAAAATGACACTTTCACAAATTTGTAATCTGAAATCTCTAAATGAAGTTTGAGAAAGATTTGTTTTTTACATCTAGTACATAATTGAAGTGTCAAAATCAAAGATGACTAGCTGGCGGTCATCCTTTTTTATGGATCAGTCTCAATAAACAACTTGCACAACTAAGAATCATTGGGACAGATCTGTTCAGAAATATCTAAAGACAGTAAACTAAATTTAAGAAACAAAAATGAAGTTAGAAATGGAGTAGATTCGAATAAATCAATTTCGGACAGTATAAAAATTGTCATGTTATCAATTTGAATCTTGGTGATTGCATAACACCATCAATTCAACCAATGTAACTATGTATTGAAAGATAGAAGTTCAGTGGTGTGCAATAAAACCTTAAACATTAAAAATATCGCCTAATCATTTGAAAGATAACATGTAGCATACTGAAATGTGAAACATTTTGTATATTCTTATCTAACGTCAAACACTTAGACTTGCTGACATGTTTCATGATATATTTACTATACAATCTACTTAAGAGTGATTGTGCAAAATACTCCTAACAAACGATTCGTCTACGAGTTTATGTGATTAACACTAAACAGGTAAAATTACTACTTACTGCCATTTTCAAAGAGGTGATCGAAATAATGTGTTTTCCTCTAATTGGTGAACAGAAGCAAATACAGTGTTCTTTATCATCACTCTTTCCCGTCACCACTAACACCAATTCCCCTCCAGCCATAGTCTCTATGCATTCTATGCATAATGAAGCTCCACAAGTGATTCTGACACAAATCTAAACCAATAGAAGAACAAATGACTTGTTATATGTAACTTATTATCAATATAAAGTCAATTATGTGACTACTATCATCAAGTTCATGAAATCCGATATTTTTAATAAGATAAGGTAATTAAGGATCATCATAGAAGAGTGTTTGGCTATTTCAAATCTCAGTCTGGACAAGAAGATTAGATCAATTTTCTCTTAAAGTCCCTACCCTGACGCATGGGGCTAGGGTTATGAACCTCATTTTTTCTATTTCATACCCTCTTCTTCTCAAGATGATCCTTAAAATGTTAGAAAGATATTCATTCATCGGTCATTGAAAAGTTATCAAAAATGTAAAAACATAGGCTCACAGACAACGCATGACGGACAAGGGATGATGGGATGATGCAAAAGGTCATATGAGCTTTTGGCTTAGGTGATAAAAAAACAAGCTGTTGTAAAACAGGATTTACGACAGTCACGAATTGTTCTTTCTACCAAATGTTTTTAGATATTTTCGAATGCTCGTTTGATATCCAGAAACACAAGTCTATTTCATTGAAATCAAATAAAAGTATTGGTATTATTCCCCGAAGATCTGTGGAACGTTCACCGCTCACTTCTTTTATTTTCTTTCTGGCCTAGAAAAGTTCTAATAACTTGAGATCATGGGACGTCTTGATATCTGAATTGTGCCACAACAATGAAAAACTAACACCTTGTCTGGGCAAATATGAAGTTATTGAAGCTAGTAACGTGTTATAACAAATTATAGGCCATGGCTGCAATAACATATTTTGAAATGACGTAAAATGTTAAAGTTCGGTAAAGGAGATAGAAAGCACCAGGGGTTCAAACCTTACACCCATGAATGTTCCAAACAATGTTATAACTGCCACTCTGCCTATCGTAATTTCTCGGATATTGTTCGAGGACTATACGTTTTTTTTACATTGAATACATAGTCATTGCGGACTATCTGATGAAGCGGATAGTATGACGCAATGTTATCAAAACAACTATTAAAAGTCCGGTCTATGTAATATCTTTCAAATAAAAAATCGTATGCATCTTAATCATTTACAAACACACAAGTTTTATCGTCGAACTATCAATGAAAAGTTGGTTCATATAACCAGCACTGTGTAACACTGTCTCTATCGAGTATTTAATGAAATACTAGAAGACGCCACGGCTATTAATTAAAGGCATAATTAGTTTATTTATCAAGGATATATAACGTAAATCAACACGTGTTACTTAACGAAATCATCGGTCGCTTACAATGCTCATTTACTACAAAAATACAGGAGAAGGCTATTTGAATGTGGAAGTGAACCTGGTATTCATTGCGTATCATTGAATTATTTTCTAAAACATTCTTTTTTGAGTTTTGAAGCCGATATAATGGAGCAGGTAATACGAAAGAAATTACGGTACTTGGAAACAATAGCTTTGATTCATACTGTCGACCTTCAAATAGTATGGAGCTGGAATTTTCTATTTGAAATTAAGTGATAAGTGAAAAATGTCTTAGAATAGTAACATACAACGTGAAGATGTTGAATTTATTTGAACTCTATATTATTATATAATAATGTTAATTCGATGTACAAAATTCTATTCCAATTCACGATAGCAATACTTACCTTTGAGTGTGAGTTGCATTTACTATAATGCAAGGTCTGACTAGTTTCCATACATTCCGGTTCCAAGGCTACCTGGATTAAAGGGGAGACAATTTATCACTCAGTATGTTACATTATTTATCATTTAGCATTACAGAGCAGTATATTTTAGTGGAATTACCAAGCAGAACTATGATGCATGGGAAATCAGCATGTAAAATTTAAAAAACATACTCCATTTGCTTCCATCAATAACGTGCAAAAGAAAAAAAAAGGCCGGATAGACAGATGGACAGACGGACAACCTCATTAGTTTAGGGCACACACGCATCTTCGATGCATACTCTAAAAAAGAAACCCACGATAAAGGTAGCTGTTGCAGAAAGATACGTGTGACAACGGTCATACTATATAGGTGTTAACAACTACAGGGTTGAGAGAGAACAGCAGTAAGTACAGTACGGCAATTGTCAGTGGTCATACAGGTTGGTGACAACTTTAGCTGTAGTCAGGGACTACATGTGTGTAGTCATTAGTCAAAGTCGTAACATAGTCACAAAGACCGGCGGCCAGTACAGTTAATAGTTATAAGTGACTAGCCATAGGTGTGTGCGGTCACGGGTCTGCGGTCATATCAACTGATGTCTGTATATTCTATAAAGTCAGTCACTGGTGTCCTCCTGTATGTACTTTACCCTATCTAAATTCATTTCATATCTTAACTTGTCTGCTAAAAGGCCATAGGTAAAACAGTCAAAATCATTAAAATGTAGGCATACATATACTCACAATTAATCACTAACAGTCAAGTTGACCAATGGTTATATTCTAAAGGAAATCCGTTATTGTTCGAGATAACATTTTTTGGTTTACAAATTGCTAAAAAGCAACACATATGTGTATATATTTGAATCTGTCGAATACCAAAGAGTCCAACAACCAGGATCCCTCTCATTTAGATCGACGAGCCAACATGTAGTAAGAAACGTTACTGGTGACTGAAATTCAAAGGGTAACTGAAAAAAATAATCAAGCATTTTTTTAGATTTTGTACAGCTATTTAGTAATTAACAAACCTGTTTATCTAATAGGTCATGTTGTTGAATTCCAGCTATTTTGACGATTTTCCATTTGTTTGTTTCGGACATTTTTTTACAAATTGAACAATAACATCGATATTTACAGCAGTTATTGCAAACATAATGTTTACACTCCATTTCAAAGCACTGAAATAAAAAAATATATAAAATTATCACCAATTGCTTATGAAATTATACATAAACTTTAAAAACATACACAGATTAATACTGTAATTTTGACCTATCTTTATTTTGTGTGAATTTTCTAGTAATAAGGCCCACAAGTTTTTACCTATATAGTAAAATGCATTTTTCTAGTTCTTTCTAATAATCAATAATGTTTTAAAATTCGGTGTCTAAGAAAACAATTTCTTGCTATGTTTAACATGTATGTGAATACAATATATTTGTATAATATTTATTAAAATGATATTTTTTCCCGCCGTCTCAAACAACGGATTTTGTAAAAATGTGCGATTGCAACAAGCAATATAGTACATTTTCTAAATACCGAACAAGTTAATCAAAACCAAATTTAGTAAGAGCAAGAACAAGCATGATAAAAAACATAATAGCAGATTGCAAGAGATTCCCATCAAGTTTGTCATATACTTCTTCTGTCGTGAGACGATGCCAGATATTTGTTTTTAATGGTTGTAGATTTTTCTTCCTTTTCGCTGACTCAAAATATTGATTATATTTACATTAATATACTCCAAGATAAGCAAATTATTATAATGTATCCAAGCGTCAATGTAAAGAAATAACATGAATTTCATTGAAGTCAATACTTACGTCTCCTTCTAACCGTTCTGCACAGCCAACACAAGCTAGACCTTGATATTGGCTTTGTTTTCCGAATGAAATCTATCCAAATACAGAAAAGAACATACATGTAATGTAGGAAACCCAATTAATAAAATACCAATTTTATCAAATAACAAGTGAAATTTTAGTTTGGTATAATGGAAAAATGTTTTTTTTATTTATTTAATATTTAGTGACGTAATTAGACAATGAATATGTTATTATGTCAATTGAATAATTACTGTTGAAGATATTTGTTCATCCCTTCTAACTTGAGTACAACAAAACTTTCGTCTGACCTATCAATTCCTTTTTACACTTCATCATATTCTATTTTTTTTTCAATGCTATACTACAAGCCGTAACACCCTTTGCATAAGATAGTTAACAACCCCAATCAAAGTTCACATTTTATAAAAACTTGAATGTATCTTCTTTTTTATTAGTGTTGAACGCGAAAATATTTACATTAACACACCTGAACTCATGTCTTCAAGATTATTTGATTAACAATAATGAACCTTCGGTTATAAGCTAACCGAGGGGATTTGCGATAACAACAGCTGCTTTATAAGTGATTACTGGGTTTTTGTTTGCATATTTTATGTTGTAGTATTGTTTCCTGGTGATTTTTTTTATCTTTGATATATGTTGTGATATACAAGTATTCATATATCTGTCTTAAAAAAGGGGCGTATTTTCGTGATATCTTGAAAAACATTCTTTGTCAGACTATCGATTTTTTTTTTTGCTTTTATCAAATAAAAATATACAATTATAATTATATCAAATGCATAGTTGTACCTTATGAACACGTTGCATGGCAAACAGTCTCTTTGAAGAGCCGTGTTTACTGCAACCGATAAAAAATTGATTTGTATGGTGATTTTCCGCACTTCTCACGAATATTTCTTTTTCAAAACAATCGCTGCAGATTTTGTGGTGACAAGGCAGAATGAAATCAGTCTGAAAAAGTAAAGGTTTAAACTAATTTAATAATTTGAATATACACCAGCTGAATAACAACTTCAAATGTTGATTCTTTGCAATCTAATGATTCTCTAAAAGACGTTCGCGTCAATTTAAAAGAAAATATAAAATCGTTGCATTTGACATTCAAAGTTTAGCTGGAATATTGAATTCTTATAAGAGCGAAGCATTTAAACAGAATTGCTTCCCCTTGCTACACATTGCCTTTCATTTTTTCGTCCGGGAGTAGACCTCCAGTGGGAAAACATGAACCGTATTCTTGAAGCAAAGACAATTGTGTTTCAACACATACATTGACATCTTCATTTAATTAAAACAATCTTCACATGTTACTACTATTTTATCTAGACAAAAACTTATACACATTCTGAGTGAAAAAGTCTATCACACAAAAATTTGAAACTAACAGACATGACATTTCATAATGACGTCACAAGCACATGAACATTTATCGGCCTTTATCGGTTATTTCAGGGAGGAAAAAAATAACCGGAAAATCCTGGAACTGATGTCTGTTGCATTTATTTCTTTGCTGGTGTTTTAAGACGTTTTTATTTGTTTTTGTTGTTGTTTTTATAGCCACATGTACAAAAAGTAAAAACGCGGATATTTTCTGAAGATCATTTTTATTATCAACCCAGTTCTGTTAATATTGCTACCGGGGGATATCTCAAAAAAGCCGACAATAAGGTCAACGTGTGGATTCACTTTTTATCATCTAAAATTTCACCAGCTTTTGATTTTGAGAATATGAACGATATAATTAACATTTTTGAAAGTCTGATTATTTTCTTTACATCATTTATGGATGTATCACCACTCACTACTCATAAGAGAAGCAATGGAAAATGCATTTATGACGAAATCAAAAATAATTTTCAGACAACCAACTTAAGTGCAACGCCCTTTTTCAGCAACGCATTACTTTATCCACAACGAGTGCCGATTTATTTAACTAGTTACGGACAGAAACTGTTAAATTTTATATGGCATCATTATCTGTCAAACCTCAGTGACAGTTACAAAATTTGAAATTTAATCCTGTGTTTCAGGATGGAACAGTAATTGAGACTACGTATCGATATAAAGACAATCTCAGTTACATTTAAGTTTTACAATGTTTTCTTTTCTCTTTCTTGTTATTTTTATCATCTTTTAACTTGCATCTCTATACATTTACTTAGACTAATTGTCAAAAATGTAATATGCACTTTTTTCTATAGCAATATAAATCTTATGATATGGGAGTTGAAGAATCCGGAGAAAACCCGCGTGGTCGGGCAGGTGACTGGGATTGAATCCGGCCATCTTGGTGAAGACGAGCGCACTATTCACTACGCTACCCAATCCATCGTATACGTTATGCAGTATCTACTTTAGCTTATACTAGATGAATATATATTGTGAATACACTTTTACTAGCTAGCCATCAATGATACAAAAATCTATATTAGGGAAACCGGGACAAGTTCGGCCATGACTGATATTTTCCTTTGAGCTAATATTTACAACTTTGAGGAGTATAGCATTTTAGTTGTCTGGGCATTAAACGAAAAAATGGCGAGGAAAACTCTTATGTAAAATTTTTTGAGATGATAATCATGATTTCGCTTCTAGCGAACTTTATTAATCTTATTAGAGCTTGTTTTATTGTTATTCTCTGACTGATATCATTCTGAAAACTGTATTCTAAATCAGTAAATATCAGAGATAAACAAATGCTACGCTCTTTTAAGGCTTTGCCTTTTCATATTAGTGGCTATTGTGTATGGCTCTGGCATAAGTGCAAATTCAAACGCTTTAAGATATCGACAGTTTGCCTTGTTGGTTGGCATAAACCATTATGTAAATTGTAGAATGTTTACTGGTTGAGGATTACCATTAGTACTCTAAAACTTTTGTGTATTGGATCCCTATTGATAGACGTCATGATATATATTTTATTCTACAGTAATTCTTTATCGAACACGATTCAATACAGGTCATCATATTATGAAATCAATCGAAGCTGATAGTGTGGCGCCGTAGATAGCGCGCTTGCTTTTCATCAAGACGGCTGGGATTGTATAGCGCTTTAAAAACGCTGGGTCGATTATCCGCGGGGTTACATTTCGCTGTGCACTCGAATCCCATGTATCGTCATAGTATTTAGAGTATCGTTATTTCAGGTCTAAACCTCGAAGTACCTTTGTAGGAGTAACTGTAATCAATAAAGCACCTTCTGTGTACACATAAATATGTTGTGGCCATTTATGTTAAAGTGCTGTTTTTTACAAGGACTGCCCAGTTGTCCAGTGATAACCTGATTAAAGCTTGCATAACAGCGTTGGGTTATAATTATTTTCAACATGTTGTGATAAGGTCCATAAAGGTGGTGATCCACTACGCGTTTCAGTTCAAACCAACAAGAATGATTAAGATAATATGATGATTTTCGTTATTGTCGAGAAATAATTAAGTACAGCGTATATATTAGTATCTGTATTTGCTAATACAAAATGTAACAAACCTCGGTATTTCGATCGCATGAATCACATATTGGAGGGATTGGCTCCATTTCAGATGAAGGGTCCTGTGGAATTAAGAAATGATTAAATCACTTAACACCGATCGCCGTCAACGTTTTACTTCAACACTAACGTGCTAACATGTATAAATAAACAGGCAGGGGTCAATCATATTAAGTTTTGCTGGATAGGGAAATTTATTTGGTATTAGATTCATGTCTGAACCGAGACTGTGGCGAGGTTCTGAGCCCAAACTATACAGCAATGGCTAGAATTTACTATCCTAAAAATACATACATGATAACTAACTCTTTTTTTTATAAAAAGCTATAATCGGCAATGACACACATATTACGAATTAAATAATAATTAAGACGTTACATGTGTAAATATGTGTGATTTAAAGTACTCTCTGGTCAAAATTTAGAAAACCGGTCACTTAATGCATCGATGTTGGAAGAAGATTTATCCTACATATGTGCCAAATTTTCGTTATATATAAAAACACAATTCAGCCTTTCTTACATTTTGATTTTTACATTGTACTTAAACAATGGACTAACAGAAACAAATAAAATAAACCCAGGGTTATTAAGAATATAATTATGGAGGAGTAATACTGCTGCAGCGGCTACTATTCTATTGAACGTGAACGATATGTTGTGAGTAAAGCATGTATTACTTACCGAAATCTGAAACGCCTGCTTGGAAATTATTTGATTACAACACCTAAAAGTGATAAAATTATTATAGTGTGCATCGTCTGTGTGGGAGAAGCACCTCCGGCACATATATTGCTTTCTGCAACATCTTCCTGCATATGCCTGAAATGAAAATACGGTTTCAATATATCAAAATGTACAATGAAAGTAAATCTACCTTCAAAAATAACCAGGAGTTCAAAACAAGGTTTCTTGTTTTCTCTCGTATTATGTCATTGGATAAAGTACAGCATCATTATACATTTCACCTTGATCAAAGTCATTCTCTTATTTTTCTGTGATTATTAGTAATATATTGAAAACAAAAATAATTGTCGCAGTAATGAAAAAGTGCATTTTTAAAAGAAATGAAGAAAGTTTTACTTTTTTATCGATATTAAATATTGATAACAAAACCATTGAAGTAAGTATACACAGTGCATGTTTAAATTAATGACTAGCAAAAGTTTAACCTAAACTTTTGCACACCTTAAAAAATAGCTTCAATGTTTTACAGAGATTATTTTAGGTAAGGCATTTGAAAAAGAATCTTAGCCATAATCGGGAAACAACGGAGCCCCTCAACTAACATGCTACACACTTATTTTATTTCGTTTAATCAAATTATTATTTCGTTTTATCGAAAAATTCTTAAATTCTAGGCATGGGGAAGAAGATTGTTGAAATCGGAAAAGCCCTTGCCCTGACCCTCATCCTCTGCATATTGTTTATTAAAATTTGTTCCATAGATTTGGAAAAGAAGTAAAAAATGTGACTTATATAAGGACGAACGACGTAAGATGCACGAACGACGATGCATGATCACAATAACTCAGCTTAGACTTCGTATCAGGTGACTTAAGCACGAATAATATTTCGAAAAAAACGAAATAATATTTCGATGAAACAGAATAATATTTCGTTTTAACGAAATACTATTTCGGTAAAACGAAATGATAATTTGATAAAACGAAATACTATTTCGATTAAACGAAATACTATTTCGATTAAACGAAATAATATTTTGAAAAACCGAAATAATAATTCGATTAAACGAAATAAAATAAGTGTGTAGCATGTCAGTTAAGGGGCACCGTAGGAAACTAATAATCCATGTTATACTGTTTGGATGATATAAATTAACGAAGTTCATACTTGATAATCAAGT
This sequence comes from Crassadoma gigantea, assembly GCA_032360845.1. Lineage (NCBI taxonomy): Eukaryota > Metazoa > Mollusca > Bivalvia > Pectinida > Pectinidae > Crassadoma > Crassadoma gigantea. The sequence goes on from JAULCA010014234.1 coordinate 18,271, forward strand.
ATTTGCTAGGAATCTCATCTTTTTACAACTTATTGAATACTTAGTTCTCAGTTGTTCAAATGTTCATTGTGAACTTAAAATGTACTCACTTTTAGTGACATGCATATCTGAACATCCTGCAAATAGTTATTATCTTTAATTATGATAGCAAATGCATAGGCGTTGCGTATACTTTCTTGTTTTTGATATTACATAAACAATGATATTTCAATTTGATATCACATAGCTATTCATGCCGTGCGAAGTCAATGAACGAAAGTTTTAAGCATTTGTGTTGCTCGTTGATATAACATATTCAATATTTTAGTAAACGTATGGTCAACTCACCGTTGTTAAATCAAAGATTTCTTTTGAACAGTTGAAGCATTTTTGATAGATTTTGCTCGCTGACTGCGTTGAAGTAATCTGTGGTAATAATAAAATCAAAAGGTATTACATCAAATATTATAATGTAAATCAATATCCTTCGTTGTCGGAAAAATGCAAAGCTTGATATATTTCGCAATAATTATGTTAAATGTTTTGTTAACTGCGAGAGGGTGAGATACTACTGGCAGTGGTATGGTGAAGTATTTTTGTAGTTTGGAGTCCTATTTTCACTCCATCGATCGGCGCAATACTTTTCGATGTAGTCAACTGTTTATCTTAAAGGGACTAAATGGTTAAAATTTCATTTCATAATCGATAAAAAAGGTTATAAGAATTAAAAGTATGTTAAAAGT
>JAULCA010014345.1:0-10576 GCA_032360845.1 Crassadoma gigantea
TTAGATTATGAAAACTTTGTTTTGACTTGTGCTATCTCGGTTGACAAAATGATGAAGTTGTATCATCGATGAAATTGATATGAAATACTTCTTATATCTGAAAACGAATTTGATCACTGACGGAAAAAAACTGTCTTAATGATTAATTAATATTTTATTATGAATTGATCTTTAATTAACTTGTCTATATGTTCTTGTAACTCTTCGATTTGGAGGAAATAAAGAAATAATATATAAACTTAGACTAGCATTTCATATAAATCATATCAGACTGGTAGTCATTCAGCAGATCCCTACACTCATCAGTCATAATACGAGGAAAGGATCAGATAATTTTTTTAATTAGATTTGTGTGTTTACTGATGTGACATAAAACTATAAGGCACTGCTTCCAATTGTTTTAGTGATAGATATTATAAATTACATTGAATATATTTTGTACTTAAATGTTTTGTCTTTTGTAACATTTATCTTACCAAATAAACAGTAGTTGTGGATTGCCAACTTTTCACCTTTTATGTTTTATTTGCAATGACTATTATAACATGTATTGCAAACCCTAAATAAACACATAACAAATTTATTTTATCTAGCAAAACTATAAATATGAAGGAAAAATTGTTTTCTGGCATGAAATAAATTCATTCCGAATGGATATACAAAAGAAAATTGACCTATCCAATAACCATGTTAATGTTTGCTGTTTTTCTGACCAAAGTCGGAAGATAATGGTTCCAAAATCGAATCCTCTCTGGGTTTACATTGTATGCTGGTGCTATGTTGATGTTCAAGTTTTGATATAACCTTCCAACTGAGTCATACCTCGGCCAGTAGGGCACTCCTGGACCGTTCGGCGAGCTAGACAAACAATGGAAGCAGAAAGCAAATATGTATAGTTATGAAGAAATAAAAAAGTATGTTACCAAATCTAACTTAATATTTCAAAGATTTTATTTTGACTGGAAACCATTTTGAGAAGTAAATTAACATTTATAATTGACTTAAGATGATGATTAAGAGCGTTTCGTTAAATATTTTTAATCAAGAACAGGTACATATTTTAAAATGTAAAATTATGACTAATTTAAAAATAAGTAGACATATCAATTGATTTATTTTTCTAAATATGATTTTTTTTTCGTATTTTTTATTGCAAGTGTCCAATGCAAAAATATGGCTCGTGAATAAGTTTGAAAATTTATTTTTATATTTCAAACAAAATTCTGTGAAATGAATATGAGCAAACAAAATATAAACATACAAGCATACCTACCCTCTCTTTGCAAAATTCGTCCAATATTTGATCATATTATCGGCCAGCATTGCATCAGCTTGCGAAGCGGGTTTCGATGTTGGCCATACAAGTTGTGGTCCAAAAAGATATGGAATCTCGGCGGCATGCCAAGCCCCTTTGAACCAGCTTGGTTCGGGATATGTTGTATCAGGATATTCTCTGGTAAACATATATTGGTAGGTATTTCTTCCCATAGTCAGTCCTGGAAGTGAGTGACAGTCTAAAGATTTGACAGCTGGGGCAACCATGGTGACATCCGTGTACATTTCAATGATACTTCTGCTCTGCTCAAGTTCATTAGTTCTGCTGTATTGCTTACATATAGCGTCGGAAACGTCACTATTGCTATTATAGAAATCCTTTGCGATTTCTGGTGCGTACTCATTACATAGTATTTCCGTCGGAACGGCGCAAGAATAATTAAAATGATATTGTTTTTCAAGGGAAATCATTTGTTCGTCGTAAATAAATGATCCTTCAGAATCCGTATTGCCAATCATGACATCGAGAGAACGAAAGAAACTGGATTCAATCGACGAGGAATTCGCTATCAAAGCATGTGGATGTTGCTTGATCAGTTCTCCGTCGACTACAGGGGCAGTTGGAGTGGTAAGTTTATAGTTTGCGTGCTTAAAAACGTCAGCGTTAATTTGAGCTTGTATAATATCTTTGACGTTTTTCCGTCTGAAGCATTCAATTAACTTTTCAGTATCAAACGTTATGTCGTTTTCATTTATACAATTGAGATAGATACCGTATTCTCTGGCATATTTTGGAGGCTCTAGACTAAATGCAAAAACCGTATTTCCTGTACCACTCTCAGCGATGACCCGTTGAAATAGACCTTGATTTTCTGCAATAAGAGCATGTATTCCTACACAAAAACCTCCGGCAGATTCACCAAAAATTGTTATATAGCTTGGGTCACCACCAAATGCCCTTATATTGTCCTTTACCCACTGCATGGCTAGTCGTTGATCCCACAACCCATAGTTACCACTCGAGGCGTTATCCATTGTACTGAGGAATCCTAATATTCCTAATCGGTAGTTAACGGTCACTACCACGACATCCCCAACAGTAACGAGGTTGGAGGCATCATAGGCGAACGACTGGCCTAGCGTATACCCTCCACCGTGGATCCAGATCATAACGCTTTTAGTATTGTTTGGAGTGGCGTTGCCTGGTGTGTAAACGTTTAAATGCAGACAGTCCTCGGACATTTCTGAATTCGGTAAAGTAGAATACATATATTCCGTCCGCTGATAGCAGGACGGTCCAAAAGAAGAACCATCTAAAACATTTGTCCATCTGCCAAATGGAACTGGTTTACGCAGTCTCAGATTTCCGACAGGAGGTTTAGCATAGGGGATTTTACGGTACTGGTACATCATCTTACCCTGGTTCTGTACACCAATCCCACGAACAGGCCCCGACGCTGAATCAATTATTCGGTAACTCTGACTGTTGATCGCAGAGAAACAGGATGACACAAACAGCAGGACTATAGAGTACCAAACCATACTGCGAACTGCAATAATAATTCATTGTGACTTTTGTGTTTGTGATATTTGATCTGCAGACCCCAAATGTCTTATCAAATTGTGTCTCTGTTTTCTTTGTAATGTATCTTGGGTTAAAGCTATCACGCAATATGAACTGAACACATACACAGGTTACTACACCATAAAAATATGTAATAAATACATTAAGCGAATACTGAATTACACTGCAAAGTAATGGTAAACTGATTGAGCTGCATTTTTGTATTGAAATACAGTTCCATACTGACATGTATTTGGTGTTTTGTATTACGTTGAAATAATATTTGGTTCCAATCAGTATAATATCAAAAACGCTTTTGTGTACGAGACAATATAAACATCTCTATTAAGGAAAACACAAACATTTGTAGTGTAATATCTAAAATGATGCGTATAATGAAAATTATATAACGATAAAGCAACAATAAAATTTCTCACAAAGTATAAGAAATAAATGTCGTCAAATATACTTGCATTTCCTTTTTTTTAATAATAAAATACAGCCTTTTGTAATATGTGCCTTACAATCAATGGTTGCAACTATTTTTAAGGGGATTTGAACACATGGTTTTTTTCATAACCATTAATGATGAAACTGTTTCTTGGTAGATACATGTATTATCAAAAAAATCAAATTTCATCGTTCTACTGATTATTTAAAGTCAGGTTAAAACATTGCCGGAGAAAATCATCGAAATCCGTTATTTATAAAGAACAAAATATCATTTAAGTGAAATAATGTTACAAGTAACCAACTGAAATGTATCAAGCGTGTAGGCCCACGAAGAGGCACTGGGGTGGTCGGATGGCGCAGTGTATAGCACACTTGCCTTTCACTAAAGCGACCGAGCTTCGATTCCTCGAATGGACGTGAAAAGGTTTGGGGTCACCTACCCGACCACGTTGATTTTCTCCGAGTACTTCGGTTTCCTCCCACATTAAGACCCCCACGTGCTTACATCCGGGTTTACAAGAGTTATTATTATAATTTAGATAACTTGTTTTATAATTGTTGAAAAATAAAGATTTTATTGTATACCACAAAGTCACAGAATGAGTTCTGATGATATTTTATATATTCTGGCGAGGTTACAAAACTTACTGATTGGTTTCAAAAGCAAAATGTTCTTTCAAATATATGTATTGTTATAGCAACTTCACTAGGTCATAAATTGACATTTCTGTTGATTCAGTTTACAGATTGTCTGATTCTTCGACTTTCTGAATTTAAACAATTTTCTAAATGGATGCATCCACGAAATTCCAGGGGTAAAGTTATCTTACGTTCTCTGCATCAGTGGATTATTTCATGACGAAATCAATACAGATGTAACTAATAAAACATTCACTGCAAGTTAATATTGATACCTTGTTGACGTTGGAATGTGTTTTTATTTTACTCATAAACGTTATATAAATAAGAAATAAGCATTTCTTTCCAAAGCATTGAGATGAAACAGAAACAACACCTACCTTGATGGACGTCTGTTGTTGAGTAGGTACCTGACCGACGGACGAGTGATTTTAGTAAATAGATAAGGCATGGCCATTAGAGCTGTTTGGAATGTTTGACCTCCTCTATATATATATCTTATCAGTATATGTATCGTGACATAATCATTTTTTTAACGACAAATAAACACGCAGAATGACCAATTTCTTAGCATGCTCCCTATAAGGTAGCGTCAAATAATCCCAAACTGATACTGTAAAGAAGTTTCAATAAGGAAATGTGAAAAAGTTTCCTTATCGTAGATTAGGATATACTAAAAGTCCAAATATGGAACCAGTCCTTTATGGTAGTGATACATATTCCTTTATGAAAGTGTAACATTATTCTATATAGTAGGGAATTGCAATCCTGTATGGTATCGTACATGTAATATACATACACGATAGTATACAGCTATTGTATGGGTCTGAAATAACAGTCTCATTGTCCCCCGAGACATTAACTATTTCCCGAGGCGAAGCCGAGTTAAAAAGTTAATGTCAACGAAGACAATAAAAGTGCTATTTCCCGTAATACCCATAAAATAACAGTTTTATTGTACCAACAAAAAAATAGTCCGTTTCTTTTGTAAAGATGCATGTAATAAAGCAAAGTCTCTCTCAATGAAACGAAGTACGTCCGCTTCGTCTGGGTCTCGGAAAAGCTTACGGACTTAATCGTATTGTATGCGATAGAAGTAGAGATATTTCGCAGGGACATGACAAACACAATGTCCAAACAAAATGAACGAAATCAAAAATTCTGCAAAAATGTGAATGCAGGTTAAATACCTCATTCCGGGTAAATAGTTCTAATGACTATTCACCTGGTAAATGGTTTCTTGAAAGAGATTATTTTGAATAGCTTTTCTAATTTCTTCTTTTAATAACATATTTCTATAACGTATTGTTGCCTATTCATTTATGGTAGAGTAACATATTTCAATATTATATTGTAACCTATTTTGATATGGTAGTGTAACATATTTGTTTATCGCATTGTAACCTATTTCTATATGGTAGTGTAACATATTTCTATATCATATTGTAACCTATTTCTATATGGTAGTGTAACATATTTCTATATAGTATTGTAACCTATTTTTACATGGTAGTGTAACATATTTCTATATGGTAGTGTAACATATTTCTATAACGTATTGTAACCTATTTCTATATGGTAGAGTAACATATTTCTATATCGTATTGTAACATATTTTTTTATGGTAGTGTCACATATTTCTATATCATATTGTTACCTATTTCTATATGGTAGTGTCACATATTACTATATTTTACGTTAGTGTTATCTATTTCTACATGGCAGTGTTACCTTTTTTCTATATGAAGTGTAACCTATTTCTATATAGCAGTGTAACCTATTTCTTTGTGGTAGTGTAACCTATTTCTATATCGTTATATTTCAATTCCTACTCAAATAGGACTACGCTACAACCAAATGTAACCTGTTCCTTTTGCCGATTAATTTGACCAGATTAACATTGCCTGTGCGAATGATGTAACGAAGGGAGATAACTATCATTGACATGATTAAACAAAGAATATGACATTTGATGAGATTTTACATTCTCATTGAAGCTACACAAAAACTTGATTAAAAACAAAAACAAAAAAAACGATCAATAAGCAAACTATCAACAGCTCACGATTGCTAGCGGCAGTGACTAGTCATGTGCTGCACTAGAAATTCTTCCTCCTGCAAACTATTCTTCCTCTTGTGTTAGTCTCAACCCCCGGTAAAAACAACGTAGACCCATGTGGCCCCGTCTTAAATGAAATGACCCATTCTCCAATCACCCCGTGATAATGATCATAAAAGTTCCGTGATGAGTGATAACGATATGTAAAATACGTGATGTATATGGCAGACTTCCCATTAAGCTATGATAAACGTTTTGCATTATTCCAAAGTCAAACTGTGGAAGGCTGAAGTCAGCGGTACCGTGATAGATACACGTAGATATGCACAAGGTTTTCATAATATCCGACCAAAAATATATACTTATAATCCACGGTAACCAATATTAATTTAGTAAAATGTTCCCTTTTTAATTAATTTACACCAATAGTTTGCCAACGAAACAGGTGACTTTCAACTATCTAAATTAAGAGAATCCATTTTTTCCGTTTTAAAGGAATTTCAGAGTTCCTATGAAAAAATACATCCATTGGATTAACCTTTTAATTAGTTAATTGAATTATATAGGAATTAATCATGACCAAAGTTATCCTCGTTTCAGCAAATTACCGTTTATGCGAGACGGGACATGGAATATTACTATTTTATATACATGCAATGTAGTAAAGATGGTAGAGATGAGATTTAAGCTATAACAATTGCATTGTCAATGAAACCATGTGACAGGTAAGTTATGCAAATCAGGAAATCACAGAAAGTTTGTAAAGACAATTTTTTACTTCCAAAATATAAACATCACAAAATCATTACAATAAATGGCATAACGTGATTATCCTACAACGACATTTGGAGTACTCTTCAGCAGTGATGGCAGGTACTGGTTCCAGAACTTAACTCTGTCCAGCGTCACGTGATATTCTGGTGAAATGTTGCTGTCAAGGCGTTGATAGAGTCCGCCTATTGGGTCGTACCTAGGCCAATGGGGAAGACCGGGACCATTCGGGGAACTGTTGGGTAAAATAATTGAATCATTATTTCAAATAAAATCAAATGTAAGTTTTCATTTGGATTTCAAACATTTACAAGATGATTTTATTTTATTTTCAAATCAAATAGGAAAAATTATTGAAATAAAGGTATATAATTAATATGATTATACAGTCATAAATACTGTATAGTTTAGAAAGTATTGATGTTAACTTTTTGTTTTGTTTCTGCTGTTAAGATTGACCTACGAATATCTAATTTGCTGATTATTGAAATGTTTCGTAGACCACTCTGAGACAGAAAGTAATTACGGATCATTCAATTGCTCAGAAATAGATCTTGACCACACATAGACTGTTTTAAACAAGCACGTGTATATCTGTAACAAGTTAACAAAAAGGAGAAAATGCAGCAAAGTTGCAAGGGTACAAAAACTTTCATGAAAGTCGCTTAGTGACAGTTGTCAGATAACTGTCCAAACCCAGGACGGAACATTCGAATATATTTGTTCGTTCAGGTGTTTTTGTTTTTTTGTTTTCAGGAGTAGTCTGCAATTCCAGTTAAACATAAATATGCTATTCAACGGGACAACTATAGGCAGAGCGCCATTTTGAACGGGTTACTAAACAGAATTCTACCGTTCGTTGATTTTATCTGATAAGATTTACAAATAACAATGATATAAATTGTGTAGTTATGTAAGTATCACATAGTGTGTTACAATGGTCCACAAAAACAACCACTTATGATTCGTTCATTTTATTTAAACTTAAAACTGAAAATGTACATTATATTCTTTGAATGGAAAGTACAGTTCTGATTGAACAATTCTAAAAGTGACCTATTCACGTGTTTCTCCAATGGTTAATTATTTACTGTAAACGTACATATTTCCCGCTGGAAGCATTGCACTAAATTATGAAAGCTCTAATTACTCTTTCTATATATTAACTTTATAGTAGATAATGTCTTTGCATCATTTCATTTTTGCGCTAATCAGTTAAATTTGGAAATGCGTTAAAATTTGAGTGCGCTAAAATATGTACGTTTACAGTATATTGAACTGGTTAAAAAAATTGAAAGGGGTTTAGTATATTATTTTTGTACATAGGTGCGGCCTCAATTTACAACAAAGTGTTCATGCATGGAGAAGCACCAGAAGAGGACAAACAGTTTACAGACCAAAACCCTTCGGGCAGCCTACAACTTAAAAAAAATATTTAAACGGACAAATATTTTGGTAGTTTTATCGAAGCATGCATCGTCATCATTCAATGATATTTGCATGTTTCTATGGTTGATTTGTTTGTAAATTACGTCTTATTAAAAACAATGGTCAGTTAAGGATGTGCCAGGTTTTAATAGTGAGGGAAATACTGAGTACCGAGAGAAAATCACCGACCTTTGGAAAAATACTTGGTGATTGCCCCAAGTAGGCCTTTAACCCGCGATCAAGTAGTGGAGTGCTAGTGATAACAGAATTGCATACGCCTTTACCAATTAGTTACGTTAATAATAAACCAATAAATACCCATTCTTAGCAAAGTTGGTCCAATACGTCGTCATGATCAAAGAGAGTAACCGGTCCACATAGTTTGTAGTACCGTCATCCTTAAACAGATACCTCAGTTCTAAGCCATGTCCCGCCCCAACAAACCATGACGGTCGGTTGTTCATTGTCTTTGTCACTTTTGTAAACATGAACTGATAAGTATTTCTGCCCATGGTCAGACCAGGGGATGAATGACAGTTGAGCGTGCTGACAGTAGGGGCTACCATAATTCCATCAGTGTACATGTCTATGACGTTTCTGCTCTGCTCAACGATATTATTGCTTCTGTACTTTTGACAAATGGCGTCAGCAACAGTCTTGTTTCCATTGAAAAGGTCCTTTGCAAATACCGGCGAAAGCACATCACAGAGAATGCGAGTTGGTATAAAAAGTGAAGCATTGAAATTAAATTCAGCCTCTAAGGACTCCATGCCAATGTCGAGCAGAAGCGAACCTTCAGCATCTGTATTGCCAAACATGGCATCCAATGACCGGAAAAAATTTGAACCCGCTGAAGTGATGTTGGCCATTACATCTTTAGGAAAAGACTTTATAAGATCACCATCAACTACAGGGGCATCTTTGAGTGGAAGGTTATACTCTGTGTATTTTTCAACATCTAGATTCAGTTGGGCTCGTAGAATTTCTGAAGTAGGTTTTTCTCGCAAACACTGAACAAGTCCAGCAGAATCGACGTTGATATCATTCTCATGGATACAGGTTAGAAATATACCATACCCTCTAGAGATTTTCTTGGCCTCTAAACTCAATGCTAAAACAGAATTAGCGGGTCCACTTTCTCCAATCACACGTTGGAATAGACCTTGATTTTGGGGGTTAAGCGCATGTAACGCTACACTCATGGAGCCAGCTGATTCCCCGAAAAGTGTTATTGAGTCTGGATTACCACCGAAGGCTGCGATATTTTGTTTTACCCATTGAGTTGCAAGCAGCTGATCCCATAAGCCGTAATTTCCAAGCGAAGAATCGTCCATTGTACTGAGAAAACCTAGCAGTCCTAATCGGTAATTCACCGTGACGACAATAACATCCCCGATATTAGCGAGGGGGGAGGCGTCATATAGGGTCGCCTGTCCTAAAATGTAGCCCCCACCGTGTATCCAAATCATCACACTCTTCTTGTTTGTTGGGGAAGCATTGGAGGGTGTGTACACATTCAACTGGAGACAGTCTTCAGACATTTCTCTGTTTTGAAGTGTGGCAGAAACATACTTTCGATCTTGTATGCATGATGGACCAAATGAAGTTGCATCAAGGACATTTGTCCAACCACCAAGTGGAACCGGTTTCCGCAGTCTCAAATCTCCGACCGGGGGTTTAGCATAAGGAATATTTCGGTACTGATATACCAATTGGTCTCTGTTTTGTACGCCTATCCCCATAACCGGTCCAGATGGTGATCGTATTGTCTTGTAACTCGCACAATTTGCTATACTCGCACATACTGCCATTAGCACTAGCACGATTGGCGCACATACCGTCATTTTCGACAAATTTCTGAAAAGGAATATACAAGTCAATGTGATAAACAAATCTTGTACGGACATATTGACCTCCTTTTGCGGATGGTTACATGTATCATTTTATTCGATCAAAGCTTGTCAGGTGATGTAGTGCAGTTGTTGTAAAACAGTTCCATGCTGCTGTCTTTTTACTTAAAAGTCTTTCGCTGTATATTATATATCTACATTTTTGTTTCAGAACCCTTAAAATATGTGCTTAAATTCTTCAGAGTTTACTTCGTATTTCTGGTACTTATTTCCCGGGTTATGCACGTGTTTAATATAAATACAATAAGATTACTTTATTCAGCAATTGTATTTTTCTCGTAAAAGAAATTTTTTGGGCGAAAATATCAGGAGGTTTTTTCTTGTTTCGTGAAATTAAAAAGTATGTAAACTAAAATCTGAAACTATTACATATATTATAATTGTTAAGGAATAAGGAGGTTGTGGTAATGATTTCAAAACACGTGATGCGTGCCTGTGATAGGCCTTTATGGGAACCTTGTCTTTCAGTTTTAATAA